>JANJGN010003692.1:0-41604 GCA_026770705.1 Isurus oxyrinchus | reverse complement strand
GGTTGAGGTGGGGTGGGAGAAATGATGGGATGGAGGTGGGGGGTGAGAAATGATGGGGTGGGGGGAAATGACGGGGTGGGTGTGGTGGGAAATGATGGGGTGGGTTTGGGGGGTAAATGATGGGGTAGGTGTGGCGGGAAATGATGGAGTGGGGTGGGAAATGGTGGGGTGGGAGTGGGGGTGGGGGTTAATGATAGGGTGGGGGTAAGAAATGAAGAGGAGGGGGTAGGCAGGGAATGATGGGGTGGTGGTGGGGGGTGAATGATGGGGTGGTGGTGGTGGGTGGGGGGGAATGATGGGCGGGGGGTTGGGGGGGATTGATGGGGGTGGGGGTGGGGAGAATGATGGGGTGGGGGCGGGATGATGGGGGTAGGGGTGGGGGAATGATGGGCTGGGGTGTGGGTGAATGATGGGGGGGTGGGGGGGAATGATGGGGGTGGGGGTGGGGGAGGGAATGTTTCGGTGGGGGATCAGGTGGGAATGATGTGGTGGGAGTGGAGGGGGGGAATGATGGGATGTGTTTGGGGGGGAATGATGGGGGTTGGGGGAATGATGATGTGGAGGGAATGATGTGGTGTTTGTGGGGCTTTGGGGGGAATAAATCTGGGAGGGGGTGAATAATGGGTGTTGAATAATGGATGTGGTGGGGGTAATGATGGGGTTGGGGGGGACTGATGGGGAGGGGTTGGGGGGGAATGATGGGGTGAGGGTGGGGGGGGAAATGATGGGCTGGGGTGGGGGGAGGGAATGTTTGGGTGGGGGTCGGGTGGGAATAATTGGGCGGGGGGTTGGAAGGGAATGGTGGGTGAGGGTGGGGGTGAATGATGGGGGGAATGATTCGGGATGGGGGGGATGATTCAGGATGGGGGAATGATGGGGGGTTGGGGGTGCTGTGGGAATGATGGGGTGTGGGGGAATGATTGGGTTGGGGTAAATGATGGGGTGGGGGTGTGAAGTGATGGGGTAGAGGTGGGGTGGAAGAAATGATGGGGTGGAGGCTGGGGGGGAGAAATGATGGGGTGGGGGGAAATGATGGGGGTGGGTGTTGTGGGAAATGATGGGGTGGGGGTTGTGGGAAATGATGGGGTGGGGGTAGGGGAAAATGATGGGGTGGGGGTGGTGGGAAATGATGGGGTGGGGGTGAAATGATTGGGTGGGAGTGGGGGTTGGGGGAATGATGGGGGTGGGGGAATGTTGGGGGAGAATGATGGGGGATGGGATGATTCGGGATGGGGGGAATGATGGTGTGGGGGTGGCGGTGGGTGGGGGGAATGATGTGGGGGGAATGATGGGGTGGGGGTGGGGGGGGTAGAATGGGTGGGTGTGGGGGGTGAATGATGGGGGAGGTGTGGGGGGGAAATGATGGTGTGGGTGGAAATGATGGGGTGGGAGTGGGGGTGGTGCGGGAATGATGGGGTGGTGGTGGGGGGGAATGATTGGGTGCGGATGGGGTGGAATGATGGGTGGTGGGGGATTGATGTGTTGGAGGTGGGGGGAATGATGGGGTGTTGGGGGAATGATGGGAGGGGGTGGGGGAATGATTGGGTGGGGATGGGGGAATGTTGCGGGGTGGAGGGAAATGGTGGGGGGTGGTGTGGAATGATTCGGGTGGGGGCGAGGGGGAATGATGTGGCAGGGGTGGGGGGGGTAAAGATGGGGTAGGGTGTGGGGGGGGAATTAAGGCATGGTTGTGGGGGAGGGAATGATTGGGTGGGGGGTCGGGTGGGAATGATTGGGAGGGGGTTGGGAAGGGAATGATGGGTGGGTGGGAATGATTGGGTAGGGGGCGGGGGAAATGATTGGGTGGGGGGGAAATGATGGGGGTGGGAGTGAGGGTGGGGGGGAAGTTAGGGTGGGGGTGCGGAGGAATGATGGGGTGGGGGTGGGGGGAAGATGGGGTGGATGTAGGGGATGAATGATGGGGGAGGTGTGGGGGGGAAATGATGGGGTGGGGTGGAAATGATGGGGTGGAGTGGGGGGGAATGATGGGGTGGGTGTGGGGGGGAATGATTGGGTGCGGATGGGGTGGAATGATGGGTGGTGAGGGATTGATGGGTTGGGGGTGGGGGGGAAATAATGGGGTAGAGAATGATGGGGGTGGGGTGGGGTGAATGATAGGGGGTGGGGGTGAATGATGGGGTGGGGGGAAATGACGGGGAGGGGGTGCGGGGGAAATGATTGGGTGAGGGGGGAATGATTGTGTGGGGGTTGGGTGGGAATGATTGGGAGGGGGCAGGGGAGGGAATGATATGTGGGAGGGAATAATTGGGAGGGGTAGGGGGGATTGGTGGGGGTGGGGGTGGGAATGATGGGGTGGGGGGAATGATGGGGAGAGGGTGGGGGAAAATGATGGGGTGGGGGTGGGGGGAATGGTGAGGGTGGTGTGGAATGATGGGGTGGGGGTGGGGAGGAATGATGCGGGGAGGGAAATGTTTGGGGTGGGGGCAATGATGAGGTTGGGTGGAAATGCTGTTGTGGGGGTGGGGGAGACCTAATGGGGTGGGGTTGGGGAAATGCGCTGTGGGGTGGGTGGGGTGAATGATTGAATGGGGGTCAGGTGGGAATGATTGGGAGGGGGTTGGGGAGGGAAATGATGGGGTGGGGGTGGCGTGTGATGATGGGCTTGGGGTGAGAAATGATGGTTTGTAGGTGGGGGTTAAAATGATGGGATGGTGGGAAATGGGTGGGGTGGGGGGAACTGATGCAGTGGGTTTGGTGGGTAAATGATGGGGTAGATGTGGGGAGGAAATGATGGGGTGGGGTGGAAATGATGGGAGAAGGGGGTGGTGGGGCAATGATGAGGTGAGGGGGAATGATGGGGTGGGGGGTATGATGGGGTGGGGGGGGAATGATGGCAGGGATGATGGAGTGTGGGTGGCGGGGAATGATGGGATGGGGCGTGGGAACGATGGGGTGGGGGGAATGATGAGGAAGGTGTTGGGGGGGAATGATGGGGTGGGGGGAATGATGGGGTGGGGGTGGGGGGAATGATGGGGTGGGGTGAATGATGTGGTGGTGGGGGGAATGATGGGGTGGGGGGTGGGGAATAATTCAGGGTGGGGGGAATGATGGGGGGGTGGGTGGGGGGGGGGGAAAGATGGTGTGGGGGGAATGATGGGGAGGGGGTGGGGTGGAAATGATGGGGTTGGGATGGGGGGGAACTGATGGTGTGGTGGGGGAAATGATGGAGTGGGGGGAAATGATGGGGTTGGGGTGGGGGGGAAATGATGGGGTGGGGTGGGGTGGGGGAGGGAATGATTGGGAGGGGGTTGGAAAGGGAATGATGGGTGGGTGGGAATGATTGGGTAGAGGGTGGGGGGAAATGATTGGGTGGAGGGAAATGATGGGGTGGGAGTGGGGGTTGGGGGGAAAGTTAGGGTGGGGGTGCGGAGGAATGATGGGGTGGGGTGGGGGGGAAGATGGGGTGAGTGTGGGGGGTGAATGAAGGTGGAGGTGTGGGGGGGAAATGATGGGATGGGGTGGAAATAATGGGGTGGGAGTGGGGGGAATGATGGGGTGGGTGTGGGGGGAATGATTGGTGCGGATGGGGTGGAATGATGGGTGGTGAGGGATTGATGGGTTGGGGGTGGGGGGGAAATAATGGGTAGAGAATGATGGGGTGGGGGTGGGGTGAATGATAGGTGGTGGGGGGTGAATGATGGGGTGGGGGGAAATGATGGGGAGGGGGTGCGGGGGAAATGTTTGGGTGAGGGGGAATGATTGTGTGTGGGTTGGGTGGGAATGATTGGGAGGGGGCAGGGGAAGGAATGATAGGTGGGTGGGAATAATTGGGAGGGGTGGGGGGGATTGGTGGGGGTGGGGGTGGGAATGATGGGGTGGGGGGAATGATGGGGAGAGGGTGCGGGAAAATGATGGGTTGGGTTGGGGGGAATGGTGAGGGTGGGAGGAATGATGGGGTGGGGGTGGGGAGGAATGATTGGGGGAGGGGAATGATGGGGTGGGGGGAATGATGAGAAGGAGGTGGGGGGGAAATGCTGTTGTGGGGGTGGGGGAGACCTGATGGGGTGGGGTGAGGGGAAATGCGTTGTGGGGTGGGTGGGGGTGAATGATTGGGTGGGGGCCAGGTGGGAATGATTGGGAGGGGGTTGGGGAGGGAATGATGGGTGGGTGGGAATGATTGGGTGGGAGGAAATGATGGGGTGGGGGTGATAAATGATGGGGTGGAGGTAGGGTGGAGAAATGATGGGATGGTGGGAAATGAGGGGGTGGGGGGGGGAATGATGGGGTGGGGGGAAATGATGGGGTGGGGGTGTGGGGAAATGATGGGCTTGGGTGAGAAATGATGGTTTGGAGGTGGGGGTTAAAATGATGGGATGGTGGGAAATGGGGTGGGTGGGGGGAACTGATGCAGTGGGTTTGGGGGGTAAATGATGGGGTAGGTGTGGGGGGGAAATGATGGGGGTGGGGTGGAAATAATGGGTGGTGGGGGTGGTGGGGCAATGATGGGGTGAGGGGGAATGATGCGGTGGGGGCGGGGGCTGATGATAGGGTGGGGTGAGAAATGATGGGGTGGGGGTGAGGAGGGATTGATGGGGTGGGGGTGGGAGGGTACGTGGGGGTGGGGGGGAATGATGGCGGGGATGATGGGGTGTGGGTGGTGGGGAATGATGGGATGGTGGGAAATGATTGGGTGGGGGTTGGGGGAAAATGATGGGGTGGGGGTGGGGTGGGGGGGAATGATGCGGTGGGAGTGGGTTTGGGGGGAAAGTTAGTGTGGGGATAGGGAGGAATGATGGGGTGGGGGAGGGGGGGAAAGATGGGGTGGGTGTGGGGGGTGAATGATGGGGGAGGTGTGGGGGGGAAATGATGGGGGTGGGGGGAAATGATGGGGTGGGGGTGGCGGGTGATGATGGGCTTGGGTGAGAAGTGATGGTTTGGAGGTGGGGGTTTAAAATGATGGGATGGTGGGAAATGGGTGGGGTGGGGGGAACTGATGCAGTGGGTTTGGGGGGTAAATGATGGGGTAGGTGTGGGGGGGAAATGATGGGGTGGGGTGGAAATGATGGGTGGTGTGGGTGGTGGGGCAATGATGAGGTGAGGGGGGAATGATGGGATGGGGGGGGTTGTGGGGGTAGGGGGAATGATGGGGTGGGGGTGGAAATGATGGGGTGGGAGTGGGGGTGGTGCGGAAATGATGGGGGTGGTGGTGGGGGGGAATGATGGGGTGGGGGTGGGGGGGAATGATTGGGTGTGGATGGGGTGGAATGATGGGTGGTGGGGGATTGATGGGTTGGGGGTGGGGGAATGATGGGGTAGAGAATGATGGGGTGGCGTGGGGGTGAATGGTGGGGGGTGGGGGGGAATGATGGGAGGGGGTGGTGGAATGATTGGGTGGGGATGAGGGAATGATGGGGGGTGGAGGGAAATAGTGGGGGTGGTGTGGAATGATTCGGGTGGGGTCGAGGGGGAATGATGGGGCGGGGGTGGGGGGTAATGATTGGGTGCGGGTGGGGGTGAATGATGGGGTGGGTGTGGGGGGGAATTAAGGCATGGTGTGGGGGAGGGAATGATTGGGTGGGGGTCGGGTGGGAATGATTGGGAGGGGTTGGGAAGGGAATGATGGGTGGGTGGGAATGATTGGGTAGGGGGCGGGGGGAAATGATTGGGTGGGGGAAATGATGGGGTGGGAGTGGGGGTTCGGGGGGAAGTTAGGGTGGGGGTGTGGAGGAATGATGGGGTGGGGGTGGGGGGAAAGATGGTGTGAGTGTGGGGGGTGAATGATGGGGGAGGTGTGGGGGGGAATGATGGGGTGGGGTGGAAATGATGGGGCGGGAGTGGGGGTGGTGGGGGAATGATGGGGTGGTGGTGGGGGGAATGATGGGGTGGGGGTGGGGGTGGGGGGTGGGGATAGGGGGGGAATGATTGGCTGCGGATGGGGTGGAATGATGGGTGGTGAGGGATTGCTGGGTTGGGGGTGGGGGGGAATGATGGTGGGTGGGGGGTGAATGATGGGGTGGGGGGAAATGATGGGGAGGGGGTGCGGGGGAAATGATTGGGTGAGGGGGGAATGATTGTGTGGGGGTTGGGTGGTAACAATTGGGAGGGGGCAGGGGAGGGAATGATGGGTGGGTTGGAATAATTGGGAGGGTTGGGGGATTGGTGGGGGTAGGGGTGGGAATGATGGGGTGGGGGGAATGATGGGGAGGGGTGTGGGGGCAAAGTGATGGAGTGGGGGAGAACTGATGCGGTGGTGGTGAGGAAGGGAATGATGGGGTGGGGTGGGGCGAAATGATGGGGTGGGGTGGGGCGAAATAATGGGGTGGGGTGGGGGAGGGAATGATTGATGGGGGTCGGGTGGAATGATGGGTGGGTGGGAATGATTGGGTGGGGTTGGGGCGAAATGATTGTGGGGGAAATGATGGGTTGGGGGTGGGGGGAATGTTGTGGTGGGAGTGCTTGTGGGAATGTTGGGGTGGGGGGCAATGTTGGGGTAGAGGTTGGGGGGATGATGGGGTGGGGTGGGAACGATGAGGTGGGGGGGAATGATGAGGAGGCGCTGGGGGGGAAATGATGGAGTGGGGTGTGGGGGGAATGATGGGGTGGGGGTGGGGAGTGGGGGGAATGATGGGGTGGGTGTGGGGGAATGATGTGGTGGGGATGGGGGAATGATGGGGTGGTGGGGGGGTGGTGGGGGAATGATGGGGTGAGGGGGAATGATGGGGTGGGGGTGGGGGCTGATGATGGTGTGGGGGTGAGAAATTATGGGGTGGGGGGTGGGGAGGGAATGATGGGGTGGGGGGTGGGGGCCAATGATGGGGAGGTGGTGGGGGGAATGTTGGGGTGGGAGTGGGAGTGAATGTTGGGGTGGGGGTGGGGGGGAATAATCGGAGGGAATGATGGGGTGTGGGTGGCGGGGAATGACAGAGTTGGGGGAATGATGGGGTGGGGGTGGGGGGTGAATGATGGGGTAGGTGTGAGGGGGGATGTTGGGGTGGGAGTGGGTGGGGGGGATGTTGGGGTGGGGGGAATATTGGAGTGGGGGGTGGGGGGAATGATGGGGTGGGGGTGGGGGGGAATGATGGGGTAGGTGTGAGGGGGGATGTTGGGGTGGGAGTGGGTGGGGGGGAATGATGGGGTGTGGGTGGTGGGGAATGATGGAGTGGGGGGTGAATGATGGGGTGGGGGGGAAGTGGGGGTAGGGGGAATTGATGGGGTGAGGGTGGGGGTGGAATGATGGGGTGGGGGTGGGGGGAAATGATGGGGTGGGGTGGGGAAGGAATGATTGGGTGGGGGTCGGGTGGGAATGATTTGGTGGGGGGTCAGGGGGAAATGATTTTGTGGGGGGTAATGATGAGGAGGGGTGGGGGGGGAATGATGGGGTGGGGGTGGGGGAAGGAATGTTTCGGTGGGGATCAGGTGGGAATGATGTGGTGGGGGTGGAGGGGGTAATGATGGGGTGTGGTTGGGGGGGAATGATGGGGAGTGGGGGAATGATGGGGTGGAGGGAATGATGTGGTGGGTGTGGGGCTTTGGGGGGAATAAATCTGGGAGGGGGTGAATAATGGGGGTGGAATAATGGGTGTGTGGGGGGTAATGATGGGGTTGGGGGGACTGATGGGGAGGGGGTGGGGGGGAATGATGAGGAGGGTTTGGGGGGAAATGATGGGGTGGGGGTGGGGGTGGGGGAGACCTGATGTGGTGGGGTGGGGGGAAATGCTGTTGTGGGGTGGGGGAAGGAATGAGTGGGTGGGGGTCAGGTGGGAATGATTGGGAGGGGGTTGGGGAGGGAATGATGGGTGGGTGGGAATGATTGGGTGGGGGGGAAATGATGGGGTGGGGGGAGAAATGATGGGATGGTGGGAAATGGGGGCGTGGGGGGGGAATGATGGGGTGTGGGGAAATGATGGGGTGGGGGTGGGGGGGAAAATGATGGGATGGTGGGAAATGGGGTTGTGGGGGAACTGATGGGGTGGGTTTTTGGGGGTAAATAATGGGGTAGGTGTGGGTGGGAAATGATGGGGTGGGGTGGGAAATGATGGGGTGGGAGTGGGGGTGGGGGGGGAATGATGGGGGTGGGGGTTGGGGGAATGATGGGTGGTGGGGGTGGTGGGGGAAGGATGGGGTGAGGGGGAATGATGGGGTGGGGGTGGGGACTGATGATAGGGTGGGGGTGAGAATGATGGGGTAGGAGTGGGCGTGGGGGTGAGAAATGATGGGATGGGCGAAATGATGGGGTGGGAACGGGGGTGGGGGGAATGATGAGGTGGGGATGGGGGGAAATATTGGGTGGATGTTGGGAGGGAATGATGGGGAGTCAGGGTGGGGGGGAATGATGGTGGGTGAGGGTGGTGGGGGAATGATGGGGTGAGGGAAATGATGGGGTGGGGTGTGGGGGCTGATGATAGGGTGGGGTGAGAAATGATGTGGTGGGGGTGGGGAGGAATGATGGGGTGGGGGTGGGGGGGAATGATGGGGTAGGTGTGAGGGGGAATGTTGGGGTGGGAGTGGATGGGGGGATGTTGGGGTGGGGGGGAATATTGGGGTGGGGGTGGGGTGGAATGATGGGGTGTGGGTGGCGGGGAATGATGGAGTGGTGGGTGAATGATGGGGTGGGGGGGAAGTGGGGGTAGGGGGAATTGATGGGGTGAGGGGTGGGGGGAAATGATGGGGTGGGGTGGGGAAGGAATGATTGGGTGGGTGTCGGGTGGGAATGATTTGGTGGGGGTCAGGGGGAAATGATTTTGTGGGGGGTAATGATGAGGAGGGGTGGGGGGGAAATGATGGGGTAGGGGTGGGGGAATGATGGGCTGGGGGGTGTGGATGAATGATGGGGGGCGGGGGGGAATGATGGGGTGGGGGTGGGGGTCGGGGAGGGAATGATTCGGTGGGGATCGGGTGGAATGATGTGGGTGGGGGTGGAGGGGGGAATGATGGGGTGTGGTTGGGGGGGAATGATGGGGAGTGGGGGAATGATGGGGTGGAGGGAATGATGTGGTGGGTGTGGGGCTTCGGGGGGAATAAATCTGGGAGGGGGTGAATAATGGGGGTGGAATAATGGGTGTGTGGGGGGTAATGATGGGGTTGGGGGGACTGATGGGGAGGGGGTGGGGGGGAAATGATGAGGAGGGTTTGGGGGGGAAATGATGGGGTGGGGGTGGGGGGCAAATGATGGGGTGGGGGGAATGATGGGGGTGGGATGTGAATGATTGGGTGAATGATGGGGTGGATGTGGGGGGGAATGATAGGGGTGGGTGGGGGGGGAAGATGGGGTGGGGGGTGTGGGGAATGATAGGGGGTTGGGGTGGGGGGGATTGATGGGGTGTTGGGGTAGTGTGGGAATGATGGGTTGGGGGTGAATGATGGGGCTGGGGCTGGTGAGGGAATGATGGGGTGAGGGGGATTGATGGGGTGGGGGTGGGTGTAGATGATAGGGTGGGGGTGAGAAATGATGGGGTGGGGGTAGGCAGGGAATGATGGTGTGGTGGTGGGGGTGAATGATGGGGGTGGTGGTGGTGGGTGGGGGGAATGATGGGCGGGGGGTTGGGGGGGATTGATGGGGTGGGGGGGTGGGGGGTAATGATGGGGTGGGGGTCGGGGGGGGAATGATGGGGTGGGGGGGAATGATGGGCGGGGGGTTGGGGCGGATGATGGGGTAGGGGTGGGGGAATGATGGGCTGTGGGTGTGGATGAATGATGGGGGGTGGGGGGGAATGATGGGGTGGGGGTGGGGGTCGGGGAGGGAATGATTCGGTGGGGGTAGAGGGGGGGAATGATGGGGTGTGGTTGGGGGGGAATAATGGGGGGTGGGGGAATGATGGGGTGGAGGGAATGATGTGGTGGGTGTGGGACTTTGGGGGGAATAAATCTGGGAGGGGGTGAATAATGGGGGTGGAATAATGGGTGTGTGGGGGGGTAATGATGGGGTTGGGGGGAATGATGGGGTGAGGGTGGGGGGAAATGATGGGCTGGGGTGGGGGAGGGAATGTTGGGTGGGGGTCGGGTGCGAATAATTGGGCGGGGTTTGGAAGGGAATGGTGGGTGGGGTGGGGGTGAATGATGGGGAATGATGAGGGATGGGGGGGATGATTCGGGATGGGGGGAATGATGGGGGGTTGGGGTGCTGTGGGAATGATGGGGTGTGGGGGAATGATGGGATGGGGGTAACTGATGGGGTGGGGGTGTGAAGTGATGGGGTAGAAGTGGGGGAATGATGGGCTGGGGGGTGTGGGTGAATGATGGGGGTGGAAGGGAATGAAGGGGTGGTGGTGGGTGGGGGGAATGATGGGCGGGGGGTTGGGGGGATTGATGGGGTGGGGGTGGGGGGGTAATGATGGGGTGGGTGTCGGGGGGGGAATGATGGGGTGGGGGGAATGATGGGGTGGGGCGGATGATGGGGTAGGGGTGGGGGAATGATGGGCTGGGGTGTGGGTGAATGATGGGGGGTGGGGGGGAATGATGGGGTGGGGGTGGGGGAGGAATGTATCGGTGGGGATCAGGTGGGAATGATGTGGTGGGGGTGGAGGGGGGAATGATGGGGGGGTGGGGAATGATGATGTGGAGGGAATGATGTGGTGGGTGTGGGGCTTTGGGGGGAATAAATCTGGGAGGGGGTGAATAATGGGGGTTGAATAATGGATGTGTGGGGGTAATGATGGTGTTGGGGGGACTGATGGGGAGGGGTTGGGGGGGAATGATGGGATGAGGGTTGGGGAAATGATGGGCTGGGGTGGGGGAGGGAATGTTTGGGTGGGGGTCGGGGTGGGAATAATTGGGCGGGGGGTTGGAAGGGAATGGTGGGTGAGGGTGGGGGTGAATGATGGGGGGAATGATTCGGGATGGGGGGGATGATTCGGGATGGGGGAATGATGGGGGGTTGGGGTGCTGTGGGAATGATGGGGTGTGGGGGAATGATTGGGTTGGGGTAAATGATGGGGGTGGGGGTGTGAAGTGATGGGGTAGAGGTGGGGTGGGAGAAATGATGGGGTGGAGGCTGGGGGGAGAAATGATGGGGTGGGGGGAAATCATGGGGTGGGGTTGTGGGAAATGATGGGGTGGGGGTTGTGGGAAATGATGGGGTGTGTGTAGGGGAAAATGATGGGGTGGGGGTGGTGGGAAATGATGGGGTGGGGGTGGAAATGATTGGGTGGGAGTGGGGGTTGGGGGGAATGATGGGGTGGGGGTGGGGGGGAATGTTGGGGGAGAATGATGGGGGATGGGGGGGATGATTCGGGATGGGGGGAATGATGGGGTGGGGGGTGGGCGGTGGGTAGGGGGAATGATGTGGGGGGAATGATGGGGTGGGGGTGGGGGGAAATTATGGGGTGGGGGTGGGGTGGGGTGAATGATGGGGTGGGGGTGCATGATGGGTCGTGGGGGGTAATGATGGGGTGGGGGTGGGGGGAATGAAGGGGGGAGGAGGGAAATGGTGGGGGTGGGGTGGAATGACTTGGGTGGTGCGAGGGGGAATGATGGGGTGGGGGGGGGGTAATGTTGGAGTGTGGGTGCGGGTGGGGAAATGATGGGGTGGGTGTGGGGGGGGAATTAAGGCATAGGGTGGGAGAAGGAATGATGGGGTGGGGGTCAGGTGGGAATGATGGGTGGGTGGAAATGATTGGGTAGGGGGTGGGGGAAATGATATGGTGGGGGTGAAATGATGGGGTGGGGGTGAGAAATGATGGGGTGGAGGTGGGGGGGAGAAATGATGGGATGGTGGGAAATGATGGGGTGGGGTTGGGGGAAAATGATGGGGTGGGGGTGGGGGGAATGATGGGGGTGGGAGTGGGGGTTGGGGGGGAAGTTAGTGTGGGGGTGGGGAGGAATGAGTGGGGTGGGGGTGGGGGGGGGTAGAATGGGTGGGTGTAGGGGGTGAATGATGGGGGAGGGTGTGGGGGGGAAATGATGGTGTGGGTGGAAATGATGGGGTGGGAGTGGGGGTGGTGTGGGAATGATGGGGTGGTGGTGGGGGGGAATGATTGGGTGCGGATGCTGTGGAATGATGGGTGGTGGGGGATTGATGTGTTGGAGGTGGGGGGAATGATGGGGTGTTGGGGGGAATGATGGGAGGGGGGTGGGGGAATGATTGGGTGGGGATGGGGGAATGTTGGGGGGTGGAGGGAAATGGTGGGGGTGGTGTGGAATGATTCGGGTGGGGGCGAGGGGGAATGATGTGGCGGGGGTGGGGGGGTAAAGATGGGGTGGGTGTGGGGGGGAATTAAGGCATGGTGTGGGGGAGGGAATGATTGGGTGGGGGTCGGGTGGGAATGATTGGGAGGGGGTTGGGAAGGGAATAATGGGTGGGTGGGAATGATTGGGGTAGGGGGCGGGGGGGAAATGTTTGGGTGGGGGGGAAATGATGGGGTGGGAGTGAGGGTGGGGGGGAAGTAAGGGTGGGGGTGTGGAGGAATGATGGGGGGTGGGGGTGGGGGGAAGATGGGGTGGATGTAGGGGATGAATGATGGGGGAGGTGTGGGGGGGAAATGATGGGGTGGGGGCGGAAATGATGGGGTGGGAGTGGGGGGAATGATGGGATGGGTGTGGGGGTGAATGATTGGATGCGGATGGGGTGGAAAGATGGGTGGTGAGGGATTGATGGGTTGGGGTGGGGGGGAAATAATGGGGTAGAGAATGATGGGGTGGGGGTGGGGTGAATGATAGGGGGTGGGGGGTGAATGATGGTGTGGGGGGAAATGATGGGGAGGGGGTGCGGGGGAAATGATTGGGTGAGGGGGAATGATTGTGTGGGGGTTGGGTGGGGAATGATTGGGAGGGGGCAGGGGAGGGAATGATAGGTGGGAGGGAATAATTGGGAGGGGTAGGGGGATTGGTGGGGGGTGGGGGTGGGAATGATGGGGTGGGGGGAATGATGGGGAGAGGGTGGGGGAAAATGATGGGGTGGGGGTGGGGGGAATGGTGAGGGTGGTGAGGAATGATGGGGGTGGGGGTGGGGAGGAATGATGCGGGGGAGGGAAATGTTGGGGTGGGGGCAATGATGAGGAGGTGGGGGGGAAATGCTGTTGTGGGGGTGGGGGAGACCTAATGGGGTGGGGTGGGGGGAAATGCGGTTGTGGGGTGGGTGGGGTGAATGATTGGATGGGGGTCAGGTGGGAATGATTGGGAGGGGCTTGGGGAGGGAATGATGGGGTGGGGGTGGCGTGTGATGATGGGCTTGGGGTGAGAAATGATGGTTTGGAGGTGGGGTTAAAATGATGGGATGGTGGGAAATGGGTGGGGTGGGGGGAACTGATGCAGTGGGTTTGGGGGGAAATGATGGGGTAGATGTGGGGGGGAAATGATGGGGTGGGGTGGAAATGATGGGTGGAGGGGGTGGTGGGGCAATGATGAGGTGAGTGGGAATGATGGGGGTGGGGGTGGGGGCTGATGATAGGGTGTGGGTGAGAAATGATGGGGTGGGGGTGAGGAGGGAATGATGGGGTGTAGGTGGGGGGGTATGATGGGGTGGGGTGAATGATGGTGGGTGGGGGAGAATGATGGGGTGGGGGTGGGGAATAATTCAGGGTGGGGGGAATGATGGGGGGGGTGGGTGGGGGGGTAAGATGGTGTGGGGGGAATGATGGGGTGGGGGGAATGTTGGGGAGGGGGTGGGGGGGAAATGATGGGGTTGGGATGGGGGGAACTGATGGGTTGGTGGGGGAAATGATGGAGTGGGGGGAAATGATGGGGTTGGGGTGGGGGGGAAATGATGGGGTGGGGTGGAAATGATGGGTGGTGTGCGTGGTGGGGCAATGATGAGGTGAGGGGGAATGATGGGGTGGGGGTGGGGGCTGATGATAGGGTGGGGGTGAGAAATGATGGGTGGGGGGTGGGGGGGAATGATGGAGTGATGATGGGGTATGGGTGGGGGGGGAATGATGGGATAGGGGGAATGATGGGGTGGGGGGGTTGTGGGGGTCGGGGGATGATGGGGTGGGGTGGAAATGATGGGGTGGGAGTGGGGGTGGTGCGGAAATGATGGGTGGGAGTGGGGGTGGTGCGGAAATGATGGGGTGGTGGTGGGGGGGAATGATGGGGTGGGGGTGGGGGGGAATGATTGGGTGTGGATGGGGTGGAATGATGGGTGGTGGGGGATTGATGGGTTGGGGTTGGGGGGAATGATGGCGTAGAGGAATGATGGGGTGGGGTGGGGGGTGAATGGTGGGGGGTGGGGGGGAATGATGGGAGGGGGTGGTGGAATGATTGGGTGGGGATGGGGAATGATGGGGGGTGGAGGGAAACAGTGGGGGTGGTGTGGAATGATTCGGGTGGGGTCGAGGGGGAATGATGGGGCGGGGGTGGGGGGTAATGATTGGGTGCGGGTGGGGTGAATGATGGGGTGGGTGTGGGGGGGAATTAAGGCATGGTGTGGGGGAGGGAATGATTGGGTGGGGGTCGGGTGGGAATGATTGGGAGGGGTTGGGAAGGGAATGATGGGTGGGTGGGAATGATTGGGTAGGGGGCGGGGGGAAATGATTGGGTGGGGGGGAAATGATGGGGTGGGGGTTGGGGAGAAATGATGGGGTGTGGGTGGGGGGGAAATGATGGGGTGGGGTAGTGGGGGCGTTCGGGGGGAAAGTTAGGGTGGGGGTGTGGAGGAATGATGGGGTGGGGGTGGGGGGAAAGATGGTGTGAGTGTGGGGGGTGAATGATGGGGGAGGTGTGGGGGGGAATGATGGGGTGGGGTGGAAATGATGGGGCGGGAGTGGGGGTGGTGGGGGAATGATGGGGTGGGTGGTGGGGGGAATGATGGGTGGGGGTGGGGAGATGGGGGGGAATGATTGGCTGCGGATGGGGTGGAATGATGGGTGGTGAGGGATTGCTGGGTTGGGGGTGGGGGGTAATGATGGTGGGTGGGGTGAATGATGGGGTGGGGGGAAATGATGGGGAGGGGGTGCGGGGGAAATGATTGGGTGAGGGGGAATGATTGTGTGGGGGTTGGGTGGTAACAATTGGGAGGGGGCAGGGGAGGGAATGATGGGTGGGTTGGAATAATTGGGAGGGGTGGGGGGATTGGTGGAGGTAGGGGTGGGAATGATGGGGTGGGGGGAATGATGGGGAGGGTGTGGGGGCAAAGTGATGGAGTGGGGGAGAACTGATGCGGTGGTGGTGAGGAAGGGAATGATGGGGTGGGGTGGGGCGAAATGATGGGGGTGGGGTGGGGCGAAATAATGGGGTGGGGTGGGGGAGGGAATGATTGGATGGGGGTCGGGCGGGAATGATGGGTGGGTGGGAATGATTGAGTGGGGGTTGGGGTGAAATGATTGTGGGGGAAATGATGGGTTGGGGGTGGGGGGAATGTTGTGGTGGGAGTGCTTGTGGGAATGTTGGGGTGGGGGGCAATGTTGGGGTAGAGGTGGGGGGGGATGATGGGGTGGGGTGGGAACGATGAGGTGGGGGGAATGATGAGGCGCTGGGGGGGAAATGATGGAGTGGGTGTGGGGGGGAATGATGGGGTGGGGGTGGGGAGTGGGGGGAATGATGGGGTGGGTGTGGGGGAATGATGTGGTGGGGGTGGGGGAATGATGGGTGGTGGGGGTAGTGGGGGAATGATGGGGTGAGGGGGAATGATGGGGGTGGGGGTGGGGGCTGATGATGGTGTGGGGGTGAGAAATTATGGGGTGGGGGTGGGGAGGGAATGATGGGGTGGGGGTGGGGGCCAATGATGGGGAGGTGGTGGGGGGGAATGTTGGGGTGGGAGTGGGAGTGAATGTTGGGGTGGGGGTGGGGGGGAATAATCGGAGGGAATGATGGGGTGTGGGTGGCGGGGAATGACAGAGTTGGGGGAATGATGGGGTTGGGGTGGGGGGTGAATGATGGGGTGGGGGGGAAGTGGGGGTAGGGGAGAATGATGGGGGTGGGGTGGGAACGATGACTTGGGGGGAATGATGAGGAAGGCGAGGGGGGGAAATGATGGGCTGGGGGCGGTGGGGAATGATGGGGTGGGTGTCGGGGGTGGGGGCAATGATGGGGTGGGGTGGGGGGAATAATGAGTTGGGGTTGAATGATGGGGGTGGTGGGAATGTTGGGGTGTTGGTGGGGGTGAGTGATGGGTGTGGTGGGTGAATTATAGCGAGGTGGGAGTGGGGGGGAATGATGGGGAGGGGGGGAATGATGGGGTGGGGGTGGGGGTGAATGATGGGGTGGTGGTAGGTGGGGAGAATGATGGGCGGGGGGTTGGGGGAATGATGGGCTGGGGGTGGGGGGGGGAATGATGGGGTGGTGGTCGGGGGGGGAATGATGGGGTGGGGGGAATGCTGGGGTGGAGGGAATGGTGGGGGTTTTGGGGTATGATGGGGTGGGGCGGATGATGCGGTAGGAGTGGGGGACTGATGGGGAGGGGGTGGGGGTGGGGGGGAAATGATGGGCTGGGGTGGGGAAGGGAATGTTTGGGTGGAGGGTCGGGTGGGAATAATTGGGCGGGGATTGGGAGGGAATGATGGGTGGGTGGGGAATGATTGGGTGGGGGTCGGGTGGGAAATGCTTGTGTGGGGGGGAAATGATGGGGTGGTGAGAAATGATGGGGTGAGGGTGGTGGGAAATGATGGGGTGGGGGTAGGGGAAAATGATGGGGTGGGGGTGGGGTGGGGGTGGAAATGATTGGTTGGGAGTGGAGGTTGGGGGGAATGATGGGGTGGGAGTGGGGGGAATGATTGGGTGGTGGTGGGGGTGAATGATGGAGTAGAATGATGGGGGGTGGAGGGGATGATTCAGGATGGAGCGAATGATGGGGGGTTGGGGTGGTGTGGGAATGATGGGGTGTGGGGAAATGATGGTGTGGGGGTGGGGGGAATGATGGGTGGGGCTGGTGGGGGAATGATGGGGTGGGGGAATGATGGGATGTGGGTGGGGGGAAATGAACGGGTGAGGGGGAATGATGGGGTGGGGGTGGATGTTGATGATAGGGTGGGGGTAAGAAATGATGGGGTGGGGTGGGGAGGAATGATGGGCTGTGGGTGGGGAGGAATGACGGGGTGTGTGTGGGGGGGAAATGTTGGGGTGGGGTCGGAATGTTGGGGTGGGGGTGGGGGAAATGAGGGGGGGGGATGATGGGGTGTGGGTGGCGGGGAATGATGGGATGGGGGGAATGATGGGGTGAGTGTGGGGGGTGAAAGATGGGGTGGGGGGGTTTGTGGGGGTAGGGGGATGATGGGGTGGGGGTGGGAACGATGGAGTGAGGGGAATGATGAGGAAGGGATGGGGGGAAATGATGGCATTGGGGGGAATGATGGGGTGGGGGTGAATGATGGTGGGTGGGGGGAATGATGGGGTGGGGGTGAATGATGGGGTGTGGGTGTGGGGTGAAAGATGGGGTGGGGGGAATGATGGGGTGGGGGCGACTGATGGGGACTGGGTGGGAGGGGAAATGATGGGGTTGGGGTGGGGGGGAACTAATGGGGTGGTGGGGAAAATGATGGGGTGGGGGGAAATGATGGGGTTGGGGTGGGGGGAAATGATGGGGTGGGGGAGGGAATGATTGGGTGGGGGTCGGGTGGGAATGATTGGGAGGGGTTTGGGGAGGGAATGATGGGTGGGTGGGAATGATTGAGTGGGTGTCGGGAGGGAAATGATTAGGTGGGTGGGGAATGATGGCATGGGTGTGAGAAATGATGGGGTGGAGTTGGGGGTGTGAAATAATCGGGTGTGGGTGGTGGGGGGAAATGATGGTGTGGCGAGGGAAATGATGCGGTGGGAGTGGGTGTGGGGAGTTGATGGAGTGCGGGTTGGTGGGGAATGATGGGGTGGGGGTGGGGGGGAATAATGGGGTGGGGGATGATGGGGTGGGGGGGAGTGATGGGGTGTGGGTGGGAATGATGGGGTGGGGGGTGGCGGTGGGTGGGGGGAATGATGTGGTAGGGGGAATGATGGGGTGGGGGTGGGGGGGAATGATGGGGTGGGTGTGGGGTGGGGGGATTGGTGTGGATGGGGTGAATGATGGGGTGGGGGTGAATGATGGGTTGTGGGGGGTTAATGATGTGGGGGTGGGGGAATGATTGGGTGGGGATGGGGGGAACGTTGGGGGTGGAGGGAAATGGTGGGGGTGGGGTGGAATGATTCAGGTGGGGGCGAGGGGGAATGATGGGGTGGGGGTGGGGGCGTAATGATGTTTTGCGGGTGGGGGGAATGATGGGGCGGGTGTTGGGGGGAATTAAGGCATGGCTGGGGGAGGGAATGATTGGGTGGGGGTCGGGGCGAAATGATTGGGTGGGGGGGAAATGATGGGGTGGGGGTGGGGGGAATGTTGGGGTGGGAGTGGTTGTGGGAATGTTGGGGTGGGGGTGATGATGGGGTGGGGTGGGAACGATGAGGTGGGGGGAATGATGTGGAGGCGCTGGGGGGAAATGATGGAGTGGGGGTGAGGGGAATGATGGATTCGGGGTGGGGAGTGGTGGGAATGATGGGGTGGGTGTGGGGGGAATGATGGGTGGTGGGGGTGGTGGGGGAAAGATCGGGTGAGGGGGAATGATGGGGTGGGGGTGGGCGCTGATGATAGGGTGGGGGTGAGAAATGATGGGGTGGGTGTGGGGGGAATGATGCGGTGGGGGGTGGGGGAATGATGGGTGGTGGGGGTGGTGGGGGAAAGATCAGGTGAGGCGGAATGATGGGGTGGGGGTGGGGGCTGATGATAGGGTGGGGGTGAGAAATGATGGGGTGCGGGTGGGGAGGGAATGATGGGGTGGGGATGGGGGGCAATGATGGGGAGGTGGTGGGGGGGAATGTTGGGGTGGGAGTGGGGGTGAATGTTGGGGTGGGGGTGGGGGGGGAATAATCGGAGGGAATGATGGGGTGTGGGTGGGGGGGAATGACAGAGTGGGGGGAATGATGGGTTCGGTGTGAGGGGTGAATGATGGGGGTGGGGTGGAAAGTGGGGGTAGGGGGAGAATGATGGGGTGGGGTGGGAACGATGGGGGTGGGGGGAATGATGAGGAGGGGGTGGGGGGGAAATGATGGGGTGGGGGCGGGGGGGGGGAATGATGGGGTGGGGGGTGGGAGCAATGATGGGGTGGGGGTGGGTGGAATAATGGGGAGGGGGTGAATGATGGGGGGTGGTGGGAATGATGGGGTGGTGGTGGGGGTGAATGATGGGTGTGGTGGCTGAATTATAGCGGGGTGGGGAGTGGTGGGGAATGATGGGGTGGGGGGGAATGATGGGGTGGGGGTGAATGATGGGGTGATGGTGGGTGGGGAGAATGATGGGCGGGGGGGTTGGGGGAATGATGGGCTGGGGGTGGGGGGGAATGATGGCGTGGGGGTCAGGGGGAATGATGGGGTGGGGGGAATGGTGGGGGTTCTGGGGGAATGATGGGGGTGGGGTGGATGATGCGGTAGGGGTGGGGGACTGATGGGGAGGGGGTGGGGGTGGGAGGGAAATGATGGGATGTGGGGAAATGATGGTGTGGGGGTAGGGGGAATGATGGGGTTTGGGGCAGGTGGGGAATGATGGGGTGGGGGAATGTTGGGATGTGGGTGGGGGAGAAATGAACGGGTGAGGGGAAATGACGGGGTTGGGGTGGGTGCTGATGATAGGGTGGGGGTAAGAAATGATGGGGTGGGGGTGGGGGTGGGGAGGAATGATGGGGTGTGGGTGGGGAGGAATGACGGGGGTGTGTGTGGGGGGGAAATGTTGGCGTGGGAGTCGGGGGAATGTTGGGGTGGGGGGGAATGTTGGGGTGAGGGTGGGGGGGAATGATGGGGGGGATGATGGGGTGTGGGTGGCGGGGAATGATGGGATGGGGGGAATGATGGGGTGAGTGTGGGGGGTGAAAGATGGGGTGGGGGGTTTGTGGGGTAGGGGGATGATGGGGTGGGGGTAGGAACAATGGAGTGGGGGGAATGATGAGGAAGGGATGGGGGGAAAATGATGGGGGTGGGGGGGAATGATGGGGTGGGGGTGAATGATGGTGGGTGGGGGGAATGATGGGGTGGGGGGTGAATGTTGGGGTGTGGGTGTGGGGTGAAAGATGGGGTGTGCAGAATGATGGGGTGGGGGGAATGATGGGGAGGGGGGTGGGGAGGAAATGATGGGGTTGGGTTGGGGGGGGAACTGATGGGGTGGTGGGGAAAATGATGGGGTGGGGGGAAATGATGGGGTTGGGGTGGGGGGAAATGATGTGGGGTGGGGTGGGGGAGGGAATGATTGGGTGGGGGTCGGGTGGGAATGATTGGGAGGGGTTTGGGGAGGGAATGATGGGTGGGTGGGAATGATTGAGTGGGTGTCGGGAGGGAAATGATTGGGTGGGTGGGGAATGATGGCTTGGGTGTGGGAAATGATGGGGTGGAGGTGGGGGGGGGGGGTGAAATGATGGTGTGGCGAGGGAAATGATGGGGGTGGGGGTGGGGGAGGGAATGTTTGGTGGGGGTCGTGTGGGAATGATTGGGAGGGTGTTGGGGGGTGGAATGACTGAGTGGGTGGGCACGATTGGGTGGGGATCGGGGGGAAATGATTGGGTGGGGGGGTAACTGATGGGGTGGGGGGTCGGGGGAATGATGGGGTGGGGTTGGGGGGGAATGATGTGGTGGTGGCAGTGGAAATGATGGTGGGGTTGAGAAATGATGTGGTGGAGGTGGGGGGAGAAATGATGGGCTGCGGGTGGGGTGATAAATGATTGTGTGGGGGGAATATGATGTGGTGGGGGGAAATGATGGGTTGGGTCTAGGGGGGAAATAATGGGGTTTGGGTTGGGGGAAATGATGGGGGGTTGGGGTGGTGTGGTAATGATGGCATGGGGGGAATGATGGGGTGGTGTGGGGAGGAATGATGGGGGGTGGGGGGGGGTGGGGAATGATGGGGTGGGGTGGGGGCAATGGTGGGTGGTGGGGATGGTGGGAGAATGATGGGTTGGTGTGTGGGGGAAATGATGGGATGGGGGGGAGATGATGGAGTGGGGGGGAATGTTGGTGTGGGGGTTGTAGGGGGGAATGTTGGGGGTGGTGGGTGAATGATGGGGGGGGTGGGAGTGGTGGGGAATGATGGGGTGGGGGGAATGATGGGGTGGGGGTGGGGCAGAATGATGGGGTGGAGGTGAGTGGGGGGAATGATGAGGTGGGGGTTGGGGTGGAATGATGGGGTGGGGGTGAGGGGAATGATGGGGTGGAGGGAATGGTGGGGGTTCTGGGGGAATCATGTGATGGGGCGGATGATGGGGAGGGGGTGGGGGGGCAATGATGGGGTGGGTGTGGGGGGGAAATGATGGGTTGGTATGGTAGAGGGAATGTTTGGGTGGGGATCGTGTGGGGAATGATTAGGTGGGTGTTGGCAGGGAATGGTGGGGTGGGTGGGAATGATTGGGTGGGGGTTGGGTGGGAAATGATTGGGTGGGGGGGAAATGATGGGGTGGGGGTGAGAAATGATGGGGTAGAGGTCGGGGGGGAGAAATGATGGGGTGGAGGTGGGAGGGAGAAATGATGGGGTGGGGGGGAAATGATGGGGTGGGGGTGGTGATAAATGATGGAATGGGGGTGGAAATGACTGGGTGGGTGTGGGGAATGGGGGGTGATGATGGGGTGGGGGGGTGGGGGGGAATGATTTGGTGGGGTGGGGGGGAATGATTTGGTGGGGGTGGGGGGAATGATGGGGGGAATGATGGGGGCTGGGGGGGATGATTCGGGGATGGGGGAATGATGGGGGGTTGGGGTGTGGTGGCAATGATGGGGTCTGGGGGAATGATGGGGTGGGTGTGGGGGGAATGATGGGGGTGGGGCTGGTGGGGGAATGATGGGATGGGGGAATGATCGGGTGGGGGTGGGGGGAAATGATGGGGTGAGGGGGAATGATGGGGGCTGATGATAGGGTGGGTGTGAGAAATGATGGGGTGGAGGTGTGGGGGAGAAAAGATGGGATGGTGGTAAATGGGGTGGGGGGGGGGAATGATTGCGTGGGGGGAAATGATGGGGTGGGGGGGGAAATGATGGGAAGCTGGGAAATGGGGAGGTTGGGGGAACTGATGGGGGTGGGGGTTGGGGGGGGGAATGATGGTGTAGGTGTGGGGGGGAAATGAAGGGGTGGGGTGGAAATGATGGGTTGGGAGTGGGGGAGGGAATGTTTGGTGGGGGTCGGGTGGGAATGATTGGGAGGGCGTTGGGGGCGGAATGACTGAGTGGGTGGGCATGATTGGGTTGGGGTCAGGGGGAAATGATTGGGTGGGGGGTAACTGATGGGGTGGGGGCAGGTGAATGATGGGGTGGGGGTGGGGGAATGATGTGGTGGTGGTGTGGGACATGATGGGGTGGGGTTGAGAAATGATGTGGTGGAGATGGGGGGAGAAATGATGGGCTGGGGGTGGGGTGATAAATGATTGGGTGGGGGGAATATGATGTGGTGGGGGTGGTGGGGGGAAATGATGTGGTGGGTATAGGGGGAAATAATGGGGTTTGGGTTGGGGGGAATGATGGGGGGTTGGGGTGGTGTGCTAATGATGGCAGGGACAGAATGATGGGGCGGTGGTGGGGGAATGATGGGGTGTTGGGGTGGGGGGGGAATGATGGGCGAGGGGTTGGGGAGGATTGATGGGATGGGGGTGGGGGAATGATGGGGTGGGGGTCAGGGGGAATGATGGGGTGGGGGGAATGATGGGGTGGGGGGAATGGTCACGTTTCTGGGGGAATGATGGGGCAGAGCGGATGATGCGGTAGGGGTGTGGGACTGATGGGGAGGGGGTGGGGGTGGGGGGAAATGATGGGCTGGGGTGGGGGAGGGAATGTTTGGGTGGGGGTCGGGAGGGAATGATGGGGGGGGTGGGAATGATTGGGTGGGGGTCGAGTGGGAAATGATTGTGTGGGGGGGAAATGATGGGGTGGGGTGTGAAATGATGGGGTGGAGGTGGGGGGGAGAAATGATGGGGTGGAGGTGGGGGGGGAGAAATGATGGGGTGGGGGGAAATGATTAGGTGGGGTTGGTGGGAACTGATGGGGTAGGGGTAGGGGGGAAATGATGAGGTGGGGGTGGGGGGAAATGATGAGGTGGGGGTGGAAATGATTGGGTGGGAGTGGGGGTTGGGGTGAATGATGGGGTGGGGTGGAGGGGCAATGATTGGGTTGTGGTGGGGGTGAATGTTGGTGTGGCATGGTGGGGGGGGATGATTCGGGATGGGGGGAATGATCGGGTGTTGGAGTGGTGTGGGAATGATGGGGTGTGGGAAAATGGTGTGGGGGGTGGGGGAAATGATGGGTGGGGCTGGTGGGGGAATGATGGGGTCGGGGAATGATGGGGGTGGGGGTGGGGGGGGAAATGAACAGGTGAGGGAGAATGATGGGATGGGGTGGAAATGATGGGGTGGGGAGTGGTGGAGGGAATGTTTGGTGGGGGTCGTGTGGGAATGATTAGGAGGGCGTTGGGGGCGGAATGACTAAGTGGGTGGGCATGATTGGGTTGGGGTCGGGGGGAAATGATTGGGTGGGGGGTAACTGATGGGGTGGGGGTCGGGGGAATGATGGGGTGGGGGTGGGGGAATGATGTGGTGGTGGTGGGGGAAATGATGGGGTGGGGTTGAGAAATGATGTGGTGGAGATGGGGGGAGAAATGATGGGCTGGGGGGTGGGGTGATAAATGATTGGGTGGGGGGAATATGATGTGGTGGGGGTGGTGGGGGGAAATGATGGGGTGGGTCTAGGGGGGAAATAATGGGGTTTGGGTTGGGGGGAATGATGGGGGGTTGGGGTGGTGCGGTAATGATGGCAGGGGCGGAATGATGGGGCAGTGGTGGGGGAATGATGGGGATTGGGGTGGGGGGGGAATGGGTGGGCGGGGGTTTGGGGAGGATTGATGGGATGGGGGTGGGGGAATGATGGAGTGGTTGTCAGGGGGAATGATGGGTTGGGGGAATGATGGGGTGGGGGTGAATGGTGGGGTTTCTGGGGGAATGATGGGGCGGAGCGGATGATGCGGTAGGAGTGGGGAACTGATGGGGGTGGGGGTGGGGGGGAAATGATGGGCTGGGGTGGGGGGAGGGAAGATTTGGGTGGGGGTTGGGTGGGAATAATTGGGTGGGGGTTGGGAGGGAATGATGGGTGGGTGGGAATGATTGGGTGGGTGTCGGGTGGGAAATGATTGTGTGGGGGGGAAATGATGGGGTGGGGTGTGAAATGATGGGGGTGGAGGTGGGGGGGGCGAGAAATGATGGGTTGGTTGGAACTGATGGGGTAGGGGGAAAATGATGGGGTGGGGAGTGGAAATGATTGGGTGGGAGTGGGGGTTGGGGCGAGTGATGGGGTGGGGGGTGGAGGGGCAATGATTGGGTTGTGGTGGGGGTGAATGATGGAGTGGCATGGTGGGGGGATGATTCGGGTTGGGGGGAATGATGAATGATGGGGTGTTGGGGTGGTGTGGGAATGATGGGGTGTGGGAAAATGGTGTGGGGGTGGGGGGAATGATGGGTGGGGCTGGTGGGGAATGATGGGGTAGGGGAATGATGGAGTGGGGGTGGGTGGAAATGAACAGGCGAGGGGGAATGATGGGGTGGGGGGTGGGTGCTGATGATAGGGTGGGGGTGAGAAATGATGGGGTGGGGGTGGGGGAGGAATGATGGGGTGTGGGTGGGGAGGAATGATGGGGTGTGTTGGGGGGGGAAATGTTGGGGGTGGGAGTGGGGGGGAATGTTGGGGTGGGGGGGGAATGTTGGGGTGGGGGTGGGGGGATGATGGGGTGTGGGTGGGGTGGAAGATGGGGTGGGGGGAATGATGGGGAAGGGGTGGGGGGAAATGATGGCGTTGGGGTGGGGGGGAGAATTGATGGGGTGGTGGGGGAAATGATGGGGTGGGGGGGAAATGATGGGGTTGGGGGTGGGGGAGAATTGATTGGGTGGTGGGGGAAATGCTGGTGTGGGGGGAAATGATGGGGTTGGGGTGGGGGGAAATGATGGGGTGGGGGTGGGGGAGGGAATGATTGGGTGGGGCTCGGGTGGGATTGATTGGGAGGGGTTTGGGGAGGGAATGATGGATGGGTGGGAATGATTGAGTGGGTATCGGGAGGGAAATGATTGGTTGGGGGGGTGAATGATGGCATGGGTGTGAGAAATGATGGGGTGGAGGTGGAGGGGGGTGAAATGATGGGGTGTGGGTGGTGGGGGGAAATGATGGTGTGGCGGGGAAATAATGGGGTGGATGTGGGGGGCAAATGATGGGGTAGTGGTGGGGGGGAAATCTTGGGCTAGTGTGGAAATGATGCGGTGGGAGTGGGTGTGGGGGGAATGATGGGTGGGCGGGTTGGGGGGGAATGATAGGGTGGGGGGGGGGGGGTTTGTGGGGGTAGGGGGGGATGATGGGGTGGGTGTGGAATGATGGGGTGTGGGGGAATGATGAGGAAGGGTTGGGGGGAAATGATGGGGTGGGGGTGGGGGGAATGATGGGGTTGGGGTGAATGATGGGTTGGGGGTGGGGGGTGAATGATGGGGTGGGGGGGGGGGTTTGGGGGTAGGGGGATGATGGGGTGGGTGTCGGAACGATGGGGTGGGGGGAATGATGAGGAAGGGTTGGGGGGGAAATTATGGGGTGGGGGTGGGGGGAATGATGGGGTCGGGGTGAAAGGTGGTGGGTGGGGGGAATGATGGGGTGGGGGTGAATGATGGGGGGTGGGGAATAATTCAGGGTGGGGGGAATGATGGGGTGGTGGGTGGGGGGGGGAAGATGGGGTGGGGGGGAATGATGGGGTAGGAGGAATGATGGGGAGGGTGTGGGGGGGAAATGATGGGGTTGGGGTGGGGGGGGAATTGATGGGGTGGTGGGAGAAATGATGGGGGTGGGAGGAAATGATGGGGTTGCGGTGGGGGGAAATGATGGGGTGGGGGTCGGGGGAGGGAATGATTGGGAGGGGTTTTGGGGAGGGAATGATGGGTGGGTGGGAATGATTGAGTGGGTTATCGGGAGGGAAATGATTGGGTGGGGGGGGAAATGATGGCATGGGGTGTGAGAAATGATGGGGGTGGGGGTGGGGGGAATGATGAAGTGGGGGTGGGGGGGGATGATTGGGTGGGGGTGTGGGGGGAATGATAGGTGGTGGGGGAATGATGGGGTGGGTGTGGGGGGGGGGAAATGATTGGGTGCGGATGGGGAGGAATGATGGGTGGTGAGGGATTGATGGGTTGGGGGTGGGGAGGAAATAATGGGGTAGAGAATGATGGGGTGGGGGGTGGGGTGAATGATAGGGGGTGGGGGTGAATGATGGTGTGGGGGGAAATGACGGGGAGGGGGGTGCAGGGGAAATGATTGGGTGAGGGGGAATGATTGTGTGGGGGTTGGGTGGGAATGATTGGGAGGGGGCAGGGGAGGGAATGATAGGTGGGAGGGAATAATTGGGAGGGGTAGGGGGATTGGTGGGGGTGGGGGTGGGAAATGATGGGGTGGGGGGAATGATGGGGAGAGGGTGGGGGAAAATGATGGGGTGGGGGGGTGGGGGGGAATGGTGAGGGTGGTGAGGAATGATGGGGGTGGGGGTGGGGAGGAATGATGCGGGGAGGGAAATGTTGGGGTGGGGGCAATGATGAGGAGGTGGGGGGGAAATGCTGTTGTGGGGGTGGGGGAGACCTAATGGGGTTGGGTTGGGGGTGAAAATGCGGTTGTGGGGTGGGTGGGGTGAATGATTGGATGGGGGTCAGGTGGGAATGATTGGGAGGGGGTTGGGGAGGGAATGATGGGGTGGGGGGGTGGCGTGTGATGATGGGCTTGGGGTGAGAAATGATGGTTTGGAGGTGGGGGTTAAAATGATGGGATGGTGGGAATGGGTGGGGTGGGGGGAACTGATGCAGTGGGTTTGGGGGGTAAATGATGGGGTAGATGTGGGGGGGGGAAATGATGGGGTGGGGTGGAAATGATGGGTGGGAGGGGGGTGGTGGGGCAATGAGGAGGTGAGGGGGAATGATGGGGTGGGGGTGGGGGCTGATGATAGGGTGTGGGTGAGAAATGGGGGTGGGGGTGAGGAGGGAATGATGGGATGGGGGAATGATCGGGTGGGGGTGGGGGGAAATGATGGGGTGAGGGGGAATGATGGGGGCTGATGATAGGGTGGGTGTGAGAAATGATGGGGGTGGAGGTGGGGGGAGAAAAGATGGGATGGTGGTAAATGGGGTGGGGGGGGGAATGATTGCGTGGGGGGAAATGATGGGGTGGGAGGGGAAATGATGGGAAGCTGGGAAATGGGGAGGTTGGGGGAACTGATGGGGTGGGGGTTGGGGGGGGAATGATGGTGTAGGTGTGGGGGGGAAATGAAGGGGTGGGGTGGAAATGATGGGTTGGGAGTGGGGGAGGGAATGTTTGGTGGGGGTCGGGTGGGAATGATTGGGAGGGCGTTGGGGGCGGAATGACTGAGTGGGTGGGCATGATTGGGTTGGGGTCAGGGGGAAATGATTGGGTGGGGAGTAACTGATGGGGTGGGGGCAGGTGAATGATGGGGTGGGGGTGGGGGAATGATGTGGTGGTGGTGTGGGAAATGATGGGGTGGGGTTGAGAAATGATGTGGTGGAGATGGGGGGAGAAATGATGGTATGGGGGTGGGGTGATAAATGATTGGGTGGGGGGGAATATGATGCGGTGGGGGGAAATGATGTGGTGGGTATAGGGGGAAATAATGGGGTTTGGGTTGGGGGGAATGATGGGGGGGGTTGGGGTGGTGTGCTAATGATGGCAGGGGCAGAATGATGGGGCGGGTGGTGGGGGAATGATGGGGTGTTGGGGTGGGGGGGAATGATGGGCGGGGTGTTGGGGAGGATTGATGGGATGGGGGTGGGGGGAATGATGGGGTGGGGGTCAGGGGGAATGATGGGGTGGGGGGAATGATGGGGTGGGGGAATGGTCACGTTTCTGGGGGAATGATGGGGCAGAGCGGATGATGTGGTAGGGGTGGGGGGACTGATGGGGAGGGGGTGGGGGTGGGGGGAAATGATGGGCTGGGGTGGGGGAGGGAATGTTTGGGTGGGGGTCGGGAGGGAATGATGGGTGGGTGGGAATGATTGGGTGGGGGTCGAGTGGGAAATGATTGTGTGGGGGGGAAATGATGGGGTGGGGTGTGAAATGGGGTGGAGGTGGGGGGGAGAAATGATGGGGTGGGGGGAAATGATTAGGTGGGGTTGGTGGGAAACTGATGGGGTAGGGGTAGGGGGGAAATGATGAGGTGGGGGTGGGGGGAAATGATGGGGTGGGGGTGGAAATGATTGGGTGGGAGTGGGGGTTGGGGTGAATGATGGGGTGGGGTGGAGGGGCAATGATTGGGTTGTGGTGGGGGTGAATGTTGGTGTGGCATGGTGGGGGGGATGATTCGGGATGGGGGGAATGATCGGGTGTTGGAGTGGTGTGGGAATGATGGGGTGTGGGAAAATGGTGTGGGGGTGGGGGAAATGATGGGTGGGGCTGGTGGAATGATGGGGTCGGGGAATGATGGGGTGGGGGTGGGGGGAAATGAACAGGTGAGGGGGAATGATGGGATGGGGTGGAAATGATGGGGTGGGAGTGGGGGAGGGAATGTTTGGTGGGGGTCGTGTGGGAATGATTAGGAGGGCGTTGGGGGCGGAATGACTAAGTGGGTGGGCATGATTGGGTTGGGGTCAGGGGGAAATGATTGGGTGGGGGGTAACTGATGGGGTGGGGGTCGGGGGAATGATGGGGTGGGGGTGGGGGAATGATGTGGTGGTGGGGAGGGAAATGATGGGGTGGGGTTGAGAAATGATGTGGTGGAGATGGGGGGAGAAATGATGGGCTGGGGGTGGGGTGATAAATGATTGGGTGGGGGGAATATGATGTGGTGGGGGTGTTGGGGGGGAAATGATGGGGTGGGTCTAGGGGGGGAAATAATGGGGTTTGGGTTGGGGGGGAATGATGGGGGGTTGGGGTGGTGCGGTAAAGATGGCAGGGGCGGAATGATGGGGCAGTGGTGGGGGAATGATGGGGGGTTGGGTTGGGGGGGAATGATGGGTGGGGGTTTGGGGAGGATTGATGGGATGGGGGTGGGGGGAATGATGGAGTGGGGGTCAGGGGGAATGATGGGTTGGGGGAATGATGGGGTGGGGTGAATGGTGGGGTTTCTGGGGGAATGATGGGGCGGAGCGGATGATGCGGGTAGGAGTGGGGAACTGATGGGGGTGGGGGTGGGGGGGAAATGATGGGCTGGGGTGGGGGAGGGAAGATTTGGGTGGGGGTCGGGTGGGAATAATTGTGTGGGGGTTGGGAGGGAATGATGGGTGGGTGGGAATGATTGGGTGGGTGTCGGGTGGGAAATGATTGTGTGGGGGGGAAATGATGGGGTGGGGTGTGAAATGATGGGGTGGAAGGTGGGGGGGCGAGAAATGATGGGTTGGTGGGAACTGATGGGGTAGGGGGAAAATGATGGGGTGGGAGTGGAAATTGATTGGGTGGGAGTGGGGGGTTGGGCGAGTGATGGGGTGGGGGTGGAGGGGGCAATGATTGGGTTGTGGTGGGGGTGAATGATGGAGTGGCATGGTGGGGGGATGATTCGGGTTGGGGGGAATGATGGGGTGTTGGGGTGGTGTGGGAATGATGGGGTGTGGGAAAATGGTGTGGGGGGTGGGGGGAATGATGGGTGGGGCTGGTGGGGAATGATGGGGTAGGGGAATGATGGAGTGGGGGTGGGTGGAAATGAAAAGGCGAGGGGGAATGATGGGGGTGGGGGGTGGGTGCTGATGATAGGGTGGGGGTGAGAAATGATGGGGTGGGGGTGGGGAGGAATGATGGGGTGTGGGTGGGGAGGAATGATGGGGTGTGTTGGGGGGGGGAAATGTTGGGGTGGGAGTGGGGGGGAATGTTGGGGTGGGGGGGGGAATGTTGGGGTGGGGGGTGGGGGGGATGATGGGGTGTTGGTGGTGTGGAAGATGGGGGTGGGGGGAATGATGGTGGAAGGGGTGGGGGGAAATGATGGCGTTGGGGTGGGGGAGAATTGATGGGGTGGTGGGGGGAAATGATGGGGTGGGGGAAATGATGGGGTTGGGGTGGGGGGAGAATTGATTGGGTGGTGGGGGAAATGCTGGGGTGGGTGGAAATGATGGGGTTGGGTGGGGGGAATTGATGGGGTGGGGTGGGGGAGGGAATGATTGGGTGGGGCTCGGGTGGGATTGATTGGGAGGAGTTTGGGGAGGGAATGATGGGTGGGTGGGAATGATTGAGTGGGTATTGGGAGGGAAATGATTGGTTGGGGGGGGAATGATGGCATGGGTGTGAGAAATGATGGGGTGGAGGTGGAGGGGGGTGAAATGATGGGGTGTGGGTGGTGGGGGGAAATGATGGTGTGGCGGGGAAATGATGGGGTGGATGTGGGGGCAAATGATGGGGTAGTGGTGGGGGGGAAATCTTGGGCTGTGGTGTGGAAATGATGCGGTGGGAGTGGGTGTGGGGGGAATGATGGGGTGCGGGTTGGGGGGGGAATGATGGGGTGGGGGGGGTTTGTGGGGGTAGGGGGGATGATGGGGTGGGGTGTGGGAATGATGGGGTGTGGGGAATGATGAGGAAGGGTTGGGGGGAAATGATGGGGTGGGGGTGGGGGGAATGATGGGGTTGGGTGAATGATGGGTTGGGGGTGGGGGGTGAATGATGGGGTGGGGGGGGGGTTTGGGGTAGGGGGATGATGGGGTGGGTGTCGGAACGATGGGGTGGGGGGAATGATGAGGAAGGGTTGGGGGGGAAATTATGGGGTGGGGGTGGGGGGAATGATGGGGTCGGGGGTGAAAGATGGTGGGTGGGGGGAATGATGGGGTGGGGGTGAATGATGGGGGGTGGGGAATAATTCAGGGTGGGGGGGAATGATGGGGTGGTGGGTGGGGGGGGGGGGAAGATGGGGGTGGGGGAATGATGGGGTAGGAGGAATGATGGGGAGGGTGTGGGGGGAAATGATGGGGTTGCGGTGGGGGGAAATGATGGGGGTGGGGTCGGGGGAGGGAATGATTGGGAGGGGTTTGGGGAGGGAATGATGGGTGGGTGGGAATGATTGAATGGGTATCGGGAGGGAAATGATTGGGTGGGGGGGGAAAATGATGGCATGGGTGTGAGAAATGATGGGGTGGGGGTGGGGGGGAATGATGGAGTGGGGGTGGGGGGGGATGATTGGGTGGGGGTTGTGGGGGAATGATAGGTGGTGGGGAATGATGGGGTGGGTGTGGGGGGGGGAAATGATTGGGTGCGGATGGGGAGGAATGATGGGTGGTGAGGGATTGATGGGTTGGGGGTGGGGGGGAAATAATGGGGTAGAGAATGATGGGGTGGGGGTGGGGGTGAATGATAGGGGGGTGGGGGTAAATGATGGTGTGGGGGGAAATGACGGGGAGGGGGTGCGGGGGAAATGATTGGGTGAGGGGGAATGATTGTGTGGGGGTTGGGTGGGAATGATTGGGAGGGGGCAGGGGGAGGAATGATAGGTGGGAGGGAATAATTGGGAGGGGTGGGGGATTGGTGGGGGTGGGGGTGGGAATGATGGGGTGGGGGGAATGATGGGGAGAGGGTGGGGGAAAATGATGGGGTGGGGGTGGGGGGAATGGTGAGGGTGGTGAGGAATGATGCGGGGAGGGAAATGTTGGGGTGGGGGCAATGATGAGGAGGTGGGGGGGGAAATGCTGTTGTGGGGGTGGGGGAGACCTAATGGGGTGGGGTGGGGGGAAATGCGGTTGTGGGGTGGGTGGGGTGAATGATTGGATGGGGGTCAGGTGGGAATGATTGGGAGGGGGTTGGGGAGGGAATGATGGGGTGGGGGGTGGCGTGTGATGATGGGCTTGGGGGTGAGAAATGATGGTTTGGAGGTGGGGGGTTAAAATGATGGGATGGTGGGAAATGGGTGGGGTGGGGGGGAACTGATGCAGTGGGTTTGGGGGGTAAATGATGGGGTAGATGTGGGGGGGAAATGATGGGGTGGGGTGGAAATGATGGGTGGAGGGGGTGGTGGGGCAATGAGGAGGTGAGGGGGAATGATGGGGTGGGGGGTGCGGGCTGATGATAGGGTGTGGGTGAGAAATGATGGGGTGGGGGGTGAGGAGGGAATGATGGGATGGGGGAATGATCGGGTGGGGGTGGGGGGAAATGATGGGGTGAGGGGGAATGATGGGGGCTGATGATAGGGTGGGTGTGAGAAATGATGGGGTGGAGGTGTGGGGGAGAAAAGATGGGATGGTGGTAAATGGGGTGGGGGGGGGAATGATTGCGTGGGGGGAAATGATGGGGTGGGGGGGGGAAATGATGGGAAGCTGGAAATGGGGAGGTTGGGGGAACTGATGGGGTGGGGGTTGGGGGGGAATGATGGTGTAGGTGTGGGGGGGAAATGAAGGGGTGGGGTGGAAATGATGGGTTGGGAGTGGGGGAGGGAATGTTTGGTGGGGGTCGGGTGGGAATGATTGGGAGGGCGTTGGGGGCAGAATGACTGAGTGGGTGGGCATGATTGGGTTGGGGTCAGGGGGAAATGATTGGGTGGGGGGTAACTGATGGGGTGGGGGCAGGTGAATGATGGGGTGGGGGTGGGGGAATGATGTGGTGGTGGTGTGGGAAATGATGGGGTGGGGTTGAGAAATGATGTGGTGGAGATGGGGGGAGAAATGGTGGTATGGGTGTGGGGTGATAAATGATTGGGTGGGGCGAATATGATGCGGTGGGGGAAATGATGTGGTGGGGTATAGGGGGAAATAATTGGGTTTGGGTTGGGGGGAATGATGGGGGGTTGGGGTGGTGTGCTAATGATGGCAGGGGCAGAATGATGGGGCGGTGGTGGGGGAATGATGGGGTGTTGGGGTGGGGGGGAATGATGGGCGGGGGGTTGGGGAGGATTGATGGGATGGGGGTGGGGGGAATGATGGGGTGGGGGTCAGGGGGAATGATGGGGTGGGGGGAATGATGGGGGTGGGGGAATGGTCACGTTTCAGGGGGAATGATGGGGCAGAGCGGATGATGTGGTAGGGGTGGGGGACTGATGGGGAGGGGGGTGGGGGTGGGGGGAAATGATGGGCTGGGGTGGGGGAGGGAATGTTTGGGTGGGGGTCGGGAGGGAATGATGGGTGGGTGGGAATGATTTGGTGGGGGTCGAGTGGGAAATGATTGTGTGGGGGGGAAATGATGGGGTGGGGTGTGAAATGATGGGGTGGAGGTGGGGGGGGAGAAATGATGGGGTGGGGGGAAAATGATTAGGTGGGGTTGGTGGGAACTGATGGGGTAGGGGTAGGGGGGAAATGATGAGGTGGGGGGTGGGGGGAAATGATGGGGTGGGGGTGGAAATGATTGGGTGGGAGTGGGGGTTGGGGCGAATGATGGGGGTGGGGTGGAGGGGCAATGATTGGGTTGTGGTGGGGGGTGAATGTTGGTGTGGCATGGTGGGGGGGGATGATTCGGGATGGGGGGAATGATCGGGTGTTGGAGTGGTGTGGGAATGATGGGGTGTGGGGAAAATGGTGTGGGGGTGGGGGAAATGATGGGTGGGGCTGGTGGGGGAATGATGGGGTCGGGGAATGATGGGGTGGGGGGTGGGGGGAAATGAACAGGTGAGGGGGAATGATGGGATGGGGTGGAAATGATGGGGTGGGAGTGGGGGAGGGAATGTTTGGTGGGGGTCGTGTGGGAATGATTAGGAGGGCGTTGGGGGCGGAATGACTAAGTGGGTGGGCATGATTGGGTTGGGGTCGGGGGGAAATGATTGGGGTGGGGGGGTAACTGATGGGGTGGGGGTCGGGGGAATGATGGGGTGGGGGTGGGGGAATGATGTGGTGGTGGGGGGGAAATGATGGGGTGGGGTTGAGAAATGATGTGTGGAGATGGGGGGAGAAATGATGGGCTGGGGGTGGGGTGATAAATGATTGGGTGGGGGGAATATGATGTGGTGGGGGGTGGTGGGGGGGAAATGATGGGGTGGGTCTAGGGGGGAAATAATGGGGTTTGGGTTGGGGGGAATGATGGGGGGTTGGGGGTGGTGCGGTAATGATGGCAGGGGCGGAATGATGGGGCAGTGGTGGGGGAATGATGGGGGGTTGGGGTGGGGGGGGAATGATGGGCGGGTGTTTGGGGAGGATTGATGGGATGGGGGTGGGGGGGAATGATGGGGTGGGGGTCAGGGGAATGATGGGGTGGGGTGAATGATGGGGTGGGGGGAATGGTGGGGGTTTCTGGGGGAATGATGGGGGCAGAGCGGATGATGCGGGTAGGAGTGGGGAACTGATGGGGGTGGGGGGTGGGGGGGGAAATGATGGGCTGGGGTGTGGGAGGGAAGGTTTGGGTGGGGGTCGGGTGGGAATAATTGGGTGGGGGTTGGGAGGGAATGATGGGTGGGTGGGAATGATTGGGTGGGTGTCGGGTGGGAAATGATTGTGTGGGGGGGAAATGATGGGGGTGGGGTGTGAAATGATGGGGTGGAGGTGGGGGGGTGAGAAATGATGGGTTGGTGGGAACTGATGGGGTAGGGGGAAAATGATGGGGTAGGAGTGGAAATGATTGGGTGGGAGTGGGGGTTGGGGCGAGTGATGGGGTGGGGGTGGAGGGGCAATGATTGGGTTGTGGTGGGGGTGAATGATGGAGTGGCATGGTGGGGGGGATGATTCGGGTTGGGGGGAATGATGGGGTGTTGGGGGTGGTGTGGGAATGATGGGGGTGTGGGAAAATGGTGTGGGGGGTGGGGGGAATGATGGGTGGGGCTGGTGGGGGAATGATGGGGTAGGGGAATGATGGAGTGGGGGTGGGTGGAAATGAACAGGCGAGGGGGAATGATGGGGTGGGGGTGGGTGCTGATGATAGGGTGGGGGGTGAGAAATGATGGGGGTGGGGGTGGGGAGGAATGATGGGGTGTGGGTGGGGAGGAATGATGGGGTGTGTTGGGGGGGGAAATGTTGGGGGTGGGAGTGGGGGGGAATGTTGGGGTGGGAGTGGGGGGAATGTTGGGGTGGGGTTGGGGTGGAAGATGGGGTGGGGGGGAATGATGGGGAAGGGGTGGTGGGAAATGATGGCGTTGGGGTGGGGGGAGAATTGATGGGGTGGTGGGGGAAATGATGGGGTGGGGGGAAATGATGGGGGTTGGGGTGGGGGGAAATGATGGGGTGGGGTGGGGGAGGGAATGATTGGGTGGGGGCTCGGGTGGGATTGATTGGGAGGGGTTTGGGGAGGGAATGATGGGTGGGGTGGGAATGATTGAGTGGGTATCGGGAGGCAAATGATTGGGTGGGGGGGGGGAATGATGGCATGGGTGTGAGAAATGATGGGGTGGGGGTGGGGAGAGAATGATGGGGTCGGGGGTGGGGGGGGAAATGATGGAGTGGTGCGGAAATGATGCGGTGGGAGTGGGTGTGGGGGGAATGATGAGGTGCGGGGTTGGGGGGAGTGATGGGGTGGGGGTGGGGGAATGATGGGGTGGGGGGAATGTTGGGGTGGGGGGTGCGGGTGAATGATGGGGGAGGTGTGGGGGGGAAATGATGGGGTGGGGTGGAAATGATGGGGTGGGGGGTGGGGGGAATGATGGAGTGGGGGTGGGGGGGATGATTGAGTGGGGGTGTGGGGGAATGATAGGTGGTGGGGAATGATGGGGTGGGTGTGGGGGGGGGAATGATTGGGTGCGGATGGGGTGGAATGATGGGTGGTGAGGGATTGATGGGTTGGGGGTGGGGGGGAAATAATGGGGTAGAGAATGATAGGTGGGGGTGGGGTGAATGATAGGGGGTGGGGGTGAATGATTGTGTGGGGGGAAATGACGGGGAGGGGGTGCGGGGGGAAATGATTGGGTGAGGGGGAATGATTGTGTGGGGGTTGGGTGGGAATGATTGGGAGGGGGCAGGGGAGGGAATGATAGGTGGGAGGGAATAATTGGGAGGGGTAGGGGGATTGGTGGGGGTTGGGTAGGAATGATGGGGTGGGGGGAATGATGGGGAGAGGGTGGGGGAAAATGATGGGGTGGGGGTGGGGGGGAATGGTGAGGGTGGTGAGGAATGATGGGGTGGGGGTGGGGAGGAATGATGCGGGGAGGGGAATGATGGGGTGGGGGGAATGATGAGAAGGAGGTGGGGGGGAAATGCTGTTGTGGGGGTGGGGGAGACCTAATGGGGTGGGGTGGGGGGAAATGCGGTTGTGGGGTGGGTGGGGTGAATGATTGGATGGGGGGTCAGGTGGGAATGATTGGAGGGGGTTGGGGAGGGAATGATGGGGTGGGGGGTGGCGTGTGTGATGGGCTTGGGGTGAGAAATGATGGTTTGGAGGTGGGGGTTAAAATGATGGGATGGTGGGAAATGGGTGGGGTGGGGGGACCTGATGCAGTGGGTTTGGGGGGTAAATGATGGGGTAGATGTGGGGGGGAAATGATGGGGTGGGGTGGAAATGATGGGTGGAGGGGGTGGTGGGGCAATGATGAGGTGAGGGGGAATGATGGGGTGGGGGTGGGGGGATATGATGGGGGTGAGGGTGAATGATGGCAGGGATGATGAAGTGTGGGTGGCGGGGAATGATGGGATGGGGCATTGGAACGATGGGGTGGGGGGAATGATGAGGAAGGTGTGGGGGGGGGGGAAATGATGGGGTGGGGGGGAATGATGGGGTGGGGGGTGGGGGGGAATGATGGGGTGGGGTGAATGATGGTGGGTGGGGGGAATGATGGGGGTGGGGGTGGGGAATAATTCAGGGTGGGGGGAATGATGGGGGGTGGGTGGGGGGGGAAAGATGTTGTGGGGGGAATGATGGGGTGGGGGGAATGATGGGGAGGGGGTGGGGGGGAAATGATGGGGTTGGGGATGGGGGGAAATGATGGGTTGGTGGGGGAAATGATGGAGTGGAGGGAAATGATGGGGTTGGGGTGGGGGGAAATGATGGGATGGGGTGGGGTTGGGGGGAGGGAATGATTGGGTGGGGTTTGGAAAGGGAATGATGGGTGGGTGGGAATGATTGGGTAGAGGGTGGGGGAAATGATTGGGTGGGGGGAAATGATGGGGTGGGAGTGGGGGTTGGGGGGAAAGTTAGGGTGGGGGGTGCGGAGGAATGATGGGGTGGGGGTGGGGGGGGAAGATGGGGTGAGTGTGGGGGGTGAATGAAGGTGGAGGTGTGGGGGGGAAGTGATGGGATGGGGTGGAAATGATGGGGTGGGAGTGGGGGGAATGATGGGGTGGGTGTGGGGGGAATGATTGGGTGCGGATGGGGTGGAATGATGGGTGGTGAGGGATTGATGGGTTGGGGGGTGGGGGGGGAAATAATGGGGTAGAGAATGATGGGTGGGGGGGGGTGGGGGTGAATGATAGGTGGTGGGGGGTGAATGATGGGGTGGGGGGAAATGATGGGGAGGGGGGTGCGGGGGAAATGTTTGGGTGAGGGGGAATGATTGTGTGTGGGTTGGGTGGGAATGATTGGGAGGGGGCAGGGGAGGGAATGATAGGTGGGTGGGAATAATTGGGAGGGGTGGGGGGGATTGGTGGGGGTGGGGGTGGGAATGATGGGGTGGGGGGAATGATGGGGAGAGGGTGGGGGAAAATGATGGGTTGGGTTGGGGGGAATGGTGAGGGTGGTGAGGAATGATGGGGGTGGGGGGTGGGGAGGAATGATTGGGGGAGAGGAATGATGGGGTGGGGGCAATGATGAGAAGGAGGTGGGGGGGGAAATGCTGTTGTGGGGGTGGGGGAGACCTGATGGGGTGGGGTGAGGGGAAATGTGGTTGTGGGGTGGGTGGGGTGAATGATTGGGTGGGGGCCAAGTGGGAATGATTGGGAGGGGGTTGGGGAGGGAATGATGGGTGGGTGGGAATGATTGGGTGGGAGGAAAATGATGGGGTGGGGGTGATAAATGAAGGGGTGGAGGTGGGGGGGGGAGAAATGATGGGATGGTGGGAAATGAGGGGGTGGGGGGTGAATGATGGGGTGGGGGGAAATGATGGGGTGGGGGTGGTGGGTGATGATGGGCTTGGGTGAGAAAATGATGGTTTGGAGGTGGGGGTTAAAATGATGGGATGGTGGGAAATGGGTGGGGAGGGGGGAACTGATGCAGTGGGTTTGGGGGGTAAATGATGGGGTAGGTGTGGGGGGGGGAATGATGGGGTGGGGTGGAAATAATGGGTGGTGTGGGTGGTGGGGCAATGATGGGGTGAGGGGGAATGATGCGGTGGGGCGGGGGCTGATGATAGGGTGGGGGTGAGAAATGATGGGGTGGGGGTGAGGAGGGAATGATGGCGTGGGGATGGGGGGCAATGATGGGGAGGTGGTGGGGGGGAAAGATGGGGTGGGTGTGGGGGGTGAATGATGGGGGAGGTGTGGGGGGGAAATGATGGGGGTGGGGGGTGGCAGGTGATGATGGGCTTGGGTGAGAAATGATGGTTTGGAGGTGGGGGTTAAAATGATGGGATGGTGGGAAATGGGTGGGGTGGGGGGAACTGATGCAGTGGGTTTGGGGGGTAAATGATGGGGTAGGTGTGGGGGGGGAAATGATGGGGTGTGGTGGAAATGATGGGTGGTGTGGGTGGTGGGGGCAATGATGAGGTGAGGGGGAATGATGGGGTGGGCGTGGGGGCTGATGATAGGGTGGGGGTGAGAAATGATGGGGTGAGGGTGGGGGGAATGATGGAGGGATGATGGGGTATGGGTGGGGGGGGGAATGATGGGATGGGGGGAATGATGGGTGGGGGGGTTGTGGGGGGTAGGGGGGATGATGGGGGTGGGGTGGAAATGATGGGGTGGGAGTGGGGGTGGTGCGGAAATGATGGGGTGGTGGTGGGGGGGGAATGATGGGGTGGGGGTGGGGGGGAATGATTGTGTGTGGATGGGGTGGAATGATGGGTGGTGGGGGATTGATGGTTTGGGGGTGGGGGGGGAATGATGGGGTAGAGAATGATGGGGTGGGGTGGGGGGGTGAATGGTGGGGGGTGGGGGGGGGAATGATGGGAGGGGGTGGTGGAATGATTGGGTGGGGATGGGGGGAAATGATGGGGGGTGGAGGGAAACAGTGGGGGTGGTGTGGAATGATTCGTGGTGGGGTCGAGGGGGAATGATGGGCGGGGGGTGGGGGTAATGATAGGGTGCGGGTGGGGGTAGATGGGGTGGGTGTGTGGGGGAATTAAGGCATGGTGTGGGGGAGGGAATGATTGGGTGGGGGTCAGGTGGGAATGATTGGGAGGGATTGGGAAGGGAATGATGGTGTGGTGGGAATGATTGGGTAGGGGGCGGGGGGAAATAATGGGGTGGGGGTGAGAAATGATGGGGTGGGGGGTTGGGGGAGAAATGATGGGGTGTGGGTGGGGGGGGAATGATGGGGTGGGAGTGGGGGTTCGGGGGGAAAGTTAGGGTGGGGGTGTGGAGGAATGATGGGGTGGGGGGTGGGGGGAAAGATGGGGTGAGTGTGGGGGGTGAATGATGGGGGAGGTGTGGGGGGGGAATGATGGGGTGGGGTGGAAATGATGGGGCGGGGAGTGGGGGGTGGTGGGGGAATGATGGGGGTGGGTGGTGGGGGGAATGATGGGGTGGGGGTGGGGATGGGGGGGAATGATTGGCTGCGGATGGGTGGAATGATGGGTGGTGAGGGATTGCTGGGTTGGGGGTGGGGGGGAATGATGGTGGGTCGGGGTGAATGATGGGGTGGGGGGGAAATGATGGGGAGGGGGTGTGGGGGAAATGATTGGGTGAGGGGGAATGATTGTGTGGGGGTTGGGTGGTAACAATTGGGAGGGGGGCAGGGGAGGGAATGATGGGTTGGAATAATTGGGAGGGGTGGGGGGGATTGGTGGGGGTAGGGGTGGGAATGATGGGGTGGGGGGAATGATGGGGAGGGTGTGGGGGGCAAAGTGATGGAGTGGGGGAGAACTGATGCGGGTGGTGGTGAGGAAGGGAATGATGGGGTGGGGTGGGGCGAAATGATGGGGTGGGGTGGGGCGAAATAATGGGGTGGGGTGGGGGGAGGGAATGATTGGATGGGGGTCGGGTGGGAATGATGGGTGGGTGGGAATGATTGGGTGGGGGTTGGGGCGAAATGATTGTGGGGGAAATGATGGGTTGGGGGTGGGGGAAATGCTGGGGGTGGGAGTGCTTGTGGGAATGTTGGGGTGGGGGGGCAATGTTGGGGTAGAGGTGGGGGGGGATGATGGGGTGGGGTGGGAACGATGAGGTGGGGGGAATGATGAGGAGGCGCTGGGGGGGAAATGATGGAGTGGGTGTGGGGGGAATGATGGGGTGGGGGTGGGGGAGTGGGGGGGAATGATGGGGTGGGTGTGGGGGAATGATGTGGTGGGGGTGGGGGAATGATGGGTGGTGGGGGTAGTGGGGGAATGATGGGGTGAGGGGGAATGATGGGGTGGGGTTGGGGGCTGATGATGGTGTGGGGGTGAGAAATTATGGGGTGGGGGTGGGGAAGAGAATGATGGGGTGGGGGGTGGGGGTGGGGGCCAATGATGGGGAGGTGGTGGGGGGAATGTTGGGGTGGGAGTGGGAGTGAATGTTGGGGTGGGGGTGGGGGGGAATAATCGGAGGGAATGATGGGGTGTGGATGGCGGGAAATGACAGAGTGGGGGGAATGATGGGGTTGGGGTGGGGGGTGAATGATGGGGGTGGGGGGGGAAGTGGGGGTAGGGGAGAATGATGGAGTGGGTTGGGAACGATAAGTTGGGGGGGAATGATGAGGAAGGGGTGGGGGGGAAATGATGGGGTGGGGCGGGTGGGGAATAATGGGGTGGGTGTCGGGGGAGGGGGGCAATGTTGGGGTGGGGTGGGGGGAATAATGGGTTGGGGTTGAATGATGGGGGTGGTGGGAATGTTGGGGTGTTGGTGGGGGTGAATGATGGGTGTGGTGGGTGAATTATAGCGAGGGTGGGAGTGGGGGGGGAATGATGGGGTGGGGGGAATGATGGGGTTGGGGTGGGGGGTGAATGATGGGGTGGTGGTGGGTGGGGAGAATGATGGGCGGGGGGGTTGGGGGAATGATGGGCTGGGGGTGGGGGGGAATGATGGGGTGGGGGTCGGGGGGGAATGATGGGGTGGGGGGAATGATGGGGTGGAGGGAATGGTGGGGGTTCTGGGGGATGATGGGGTGGGGCGGATGATGCGGTAGGAGTGGGGGACTGATAGGGAGGGGGGTGGGGGTGGGGGGGGGAATGATGGGCTGGGGTGGGGGAGGGAATGTTTGGGTGGGGGTCGGGTGGGAATAATTGGGCGGAGATTGGGAGGGAATGATGGGTGGGTGGGAATGATTGGGTGGGGGTCGGGTGGGAAATGCTTGTGTGGGGGGGAAAATGATGGGGTGGTGAGAAAATGATGGGGTGAGGGTGGTGGGAAATGATGGGGTGGGGGGTAGGGAATTATGATGGGGTGGGGGGTGGGGTGGGGGTGAAAATGATTGGGTGGGAGTGGAGGTTGGGGGGAATGATGGGGGTGGGAGTGGGGGGAATGATTGGGTGGTGGTGGGGGTGAATGATGGAGTAGAATGATGGGGGGGTGGAGGGGATGATTCAGGATGGAGGAATGATGGGGGGTTGGGGTGGTGTGGGAATGATGGGGTGTGGGGAAATGATGGTGTGGGGGGTGGGGGGGAATGATGGGTGGGGCTGGTGGGGGAATGATGGGGTGGGGGAATGATGGGATCTCTCTCTTTTCCTCCTCCTCCGTTGTTGTTGTTGAGAGAGAGATCTCTCTCTTTCCTCCTCCTCCGTTGTTGTTGTTGAGAGAGATCTCCTCTCAACAACAACAACGTGGAGGAGGAAAAGAGAGAGATCTCTCTCAACAACAACAACGGAGGAGGAGGAAAAGAGAGAGA
>JANJGN010003691.1:0-41609 GCA_026770705.1 Isurus oxyrinchus | reverse complement strand
CAGGGGCAACAGGAAAGGGTGTGAGTTGGGGAAACAGGGAAGGGGATTTGTGGGTTGTTGGGGCCAACAGGGAAATGGCTGGGTGTGTGGGTGGCGTCCACAAGGAAGGGGTGTGTGGTTGGGGGCAACAGACACGTAGGTGTTTGTGTGTGTGGGGGCAACAGGGAAGGGGCTGTGTGGTTGGGTGAGGCCACAGGGAAGGGAGTGTGTGGGTGGGTGTGGGCAACAGTCAAGGGAGTTTGTGGGTGAATGGGGGTAAGAGGAAAGGTGGTGGGTGGGTTGATGGGGGCAAGAGCGAAGGGGTTGTTGGTGCATGGGAGCAACAGGGAAGGGGTTGTGAGGGTATGGGCAACAGGCATGGGGGGTGGGTGGGGGCAACAGGGAAGGGGGTGGGTTGAAGGTTTGGGACAACAGGGAAAGGGTGGTGGCAACAGGGAAGGGGGTGGATCGGTGGGTGTGTTGGGGCTTCAGGGAATGGGGTGGTTGGGTGGGTTGTGGCAACAGGGAAGGGGGGTGGGGACAACAGGTAAGGGGGTGGGTGGGTGTGTGGGAGCAACTAGGAATGTGTTGGGTGTGTGGAGGCAACAGGGAAGGGGTGGTTGGGTGGGGGTGCAACCGGGAACATGGTGCGGGTTTTGGGTAGCTACCCCAGGGAAGTGGGTGGGTCGGTGGGTGGGCATAACATGGAAGAAGGTGGGTGGCTGGGTGGGGGGCAACAGTAATGGGGGTGGGTGGCTGGGTGGGGCCAGAGGGAAGGGGTGGGTGGTTGGGAGCTACAGGGAAGGGGGTGGGTGTGTGGGTGCAGCAGGGAAGGGAGTGGGTGAGAGCACGGAAATAGTCAACAGGGGGGGTGAGTGGGTGGGCACAACAAGGATTGGGGTGGGTGGGGGCAAAAGGGAAAGGGGTGTGTGGGGGCAACAGGGAAGGGATTCGGTTGGGGCAGCAGGGAAAGTGATGGGTGGGTGGGGTCAACAGGGAACGGGGTGCATGGGTGGGGGGTTTGGGTGCAACAGGGACGGGAGTGAGTGGGTGGGCGCTAGAGTGAAGTGGGTGGGTGAGTGGGGGGGGGCAACAGGGAAGGGGGTGGGTGGGTGTGGGCAACAGCGAAGCGATTGTGCGTGTGGGGGGAACAGGGAAGGGGGTGGGTGAGTCGGGGGGCAACAGGGAAGGGAAACGTGTGTGTAGGGGCAACAGGAAAGGGTGTGAATTGGGGCAACAGGGAAGGGGATTTGTGGGTTGTTGGGTGCAACAGGGAAGTGGGTGGGTGTGTGGGTGGGGTCAACATGGAAGGGGTGGGTGGTTGGGGGCAACAGACACGGAGGTGTTTATGTGTGTGGGGGGCAACAGGGAAGGGGCTGTGTTGTTGGGTGGGGCCACAGGGAAGGAGGTGTGTGGTTGGGTGTGGGCAACAGTCAAAGGAGTTGGTGGGTGATTGGGGGTAAGATGGAAGGTGGTGGGTGGATTGATGGGGGCAAGAACGAAGGGGTTTTTAGTGCATGGGAGCATCAGGGAATGGGTTGTGAGGGTGTGGGCAACGGACATGGGGGTGGGTGGGGGCAACAGGGAAGGGCGTGGGTGTGTGGGTGGGGGCAACAGGGAAGGGGGTGGGTTGGTGATTTGGGACAAAAGGGAAGGGGTGGTGGCAACAGGGAAGGGGGGTGGGTGGGTGGGTGTGTTGGGGCATCAGGGAATGGGATGGGTGGGTGGGTTGTGGCAACAGGGAAGGGGGTGGGGACAACAGGGAAGGAGGTGTGTGGGTGTGTGGGGGCAACTGGGAATGTGGTGGGTGTGTGGGGGCAACAGGGAAGGGGTGGTTGGTTGGGGGTGCAACCGGGAACATGGTGCGGGTTTGGGTAGCAACAACAGGGAATTGGGTGGGTCGGTGGGTGGGCATAACATGGAAGAAGGTGGGTGGGTGGTTGGGGGCTACAGGGAAGGGGGTGGGTGTGTGGGGTGCAGCAGGGAAGGGAGTGGGTGAGAGCACGGAAATAGTCAACAGGGTGGGTGAGTGGGTGGGCACAACAAAGAATGGGGTGGGTGGGGGCAAAAGGGAAAGGGGTGTGTGGGGGCAACAGGGAAGGGAATGGGTTGGGGCAGCAGGGAAGGTGATGGGTGGGTGGGTGGGGTCAACAGGGAACGGGGTGCATGGGTGGGGGTGTTGGGTGCAACAGGGACGGGAGTGAGTGGGTGGGCGCTAGAGTGAAGGGGGTGGGTGAGTGGGGGGGGCAACAGAGAAGGGGGTGGGTTGGTGTGGGCAACAGCAAAGCGGTTGTGTGTGTGGGGGCAACAGGGAAGGGGGTGGGTGAGTTGGGGGGGCAACAGGGAAGGGAAACGTGTGTGCATGGGCAACAGGAAAGGGTGGTGAATTGGGGCAACAGGGAAGGGGATTTGTGGGTTGTTGGGTGCAACAGGGAAGTGGGTTGGGTGTGTGGGTGGGGTCAACATGGAAGGGGTGGTTGTTTGGGGGCAACAGACATGGAGGTGTTTTGTGTGTGGGGGGGCAAAAGGGAAGGGGCTGTGTGGTTGGGTGGGGCCACAGGGAAGGAGGTGTGTGGGTGGGTGTGGGCAACAGTCAAGGTAGTCGGTGGGTGATTGGGGGTAAGAGGGAAAGTGGTGGGTGGGTTGATGGGGGCAAGAGCGAAGGGGTTTTTGGTGCATGGGAGCATCAGGGAAGGGGTTGTGTGGGTGTGGGCAACAGGCATGGGGGTGGTTGGGGGCAACAGGGTAGGGCATGGTTGTGTGGGTGGGGGCAATAGAGAAGGGGGTGGGTGGGTGATTTGGGACAACAGGGAAGGGTGTTGGGGCAACAGGGAAGGGATGCGTGTGTGGGTGTGTTGGAGCATCAGGGAATGGGGTAAATGAGTGGGTTGGGAAAACAGGGAAGGGGGTGGGGACAACAGGGAAGAAGGTGGGTGGCTGGGTGGGGGCAACAGGGATGGGGGTGGGTGGCTGGGTGGGGGCCACTGGGAAGGGGGTAGGTGTGTGGGGTCAACAGGGAAATGGTGGGTGGGTAGGGGTGCAACCGGGAATGTGGTGCGTGTTTGCGTGGGGACAACCGGGAAGGGGGTGGGTGGATGGGGGTCAACAGGGAAGGGGCTGTGTGGGAGGGTGGGGCAATTGGGGATGCGAGTGTTTGGGTGGGTGGGGGCAACAGGGAAGTTTGTTGCATGGTTGGGTGGGTCAACAAGGAAGTGGGTGAGTGAGTAGTTGGGTGGGGGCAACAGGGAAGGGGTTGGATGAGTGGCTGGGGGCCGTATGGAAGGGGGGATGGGTGGGTGGGTCAACAGGGATGGGTGGTGTGTGCATGGTTGGGGACAACATGGAAGGTGGTGAGTGGGTTGTGGGGGCAACAGGGAAGGGAGTTGGTGGGTGGGGGCTACAGGGAAGGGGGTGGGTGGGTGGGGGCAGCGGGGAAGGGAGTGGGTGAGAGCGTGGGAATAGTCAAGAGGGTGGGTGAGTGGGTGGACGCAACAATGAATGGGATGGGTGGGGGCAAAAGGGAAAGGGGTGTGTGGAGCAACAGGGGAGGGCATGGGTTGGGGCAGCAGGGAAGGGGATGGGTGGGTGGTTGGGGGGAACAGAGACGGAGGTGTCTGGGTGGGTAGGGGCCACAGGGAAGGGGGTGTGTGAGTGGGTGTGGGCAACAGTCAAGGTGGTGGGTCGGTGGGAGGGGTCATCAGGGGAGGGGTTGGATGGGTGGGTGCAACAGGCAAGGGGGTAGGTGGGGGCAACAGGGAAGTGTGTGTGTGTGTGTGGATAGGGGCAGGAGGGAAGGGGGTGGTTTGGTGGGTTGGGGCAACAGGGAAAGGGGTGGCAGGGTGGGTTGGGGGCAACAGAGAAGGGGTGGGTGCGTGGGTGGCTTGGGGGAAAAGGGAAGGGTGGGTGTGTGGGGGCAACAGCGAAGGGGGTGTGTGGGTGGGGGCAAATGGGAAGGGGTGGGTGTGTGGTGGGGCAACAAGGAAGGGTGGGTGTGTGGGGGCAACAGCAAAGGGTGTGTGTCTGTGGGGGCAACAGGGAAGGGGTGGGTGGATGGGGGACGCAACAGGGAAGGGTGTAGGAGAGTGGATGGGGCAATTGGGTAAGGTAGTTGGTGGGTGGCTGTGGGCAACAGGGAAGGCTGTGCATGGGTGGGTGGGGGCAACAGGGAATGAGGTTGGGGAAACAGGGAAATATTTGGATTCAGACAACAGGGAAGGGTGTGGGTGGGTGGGTGGTTGTGTTGCGGCATCAGGGAAGGGTTTGTGTTGGTGGTTTAGGGCAATAGGGAACGGGGGTGGGGGCAACAGTAAAGGAGGGTTGGTTGGGGCAACAGGGAAGGAGGTGGATGAGTGTGTGGGGGCAACTGGGAAGGTGGTGCATGTGTGGAGGCAACAGGGAAGGGGTGGGTGGGAGAGGGTGCATCCGGGAATGTGGTGCAGGTTTGGGTGGGGACAACAGGAAGGGTATGGGTCGGTGGCTGGGCGTAACATGGAAGTAGGTGGGTGGCTGGGTGGGGACAACAGGGAAGGTGTGGGTGCGTGGGGGAGCAACAGGGAAGGGGCTGGGTGGGTGAGTTGGGGCAACAGGGAAGTGGGTTGCATGGTTGGGTGGGGGCAAGAGGGAAGGTGATGGGTGGGTAGTTGGGTGGGGGCAACAGGGGAGGGGTTGGGTGAGTGACTGGGGGCAACGTGGAAGGTGGGATGGCTGGTGGGTCAACAGGGATGGTTGGCATGTGCATGCTTGGGGGCAACATGGAAGGGGGTGAGTGGGTTGTGGGGCCAACAGGGAAGGGAGAGGGTGCCTTGGTGGGGGCAAGAGGGAAGGGGTTGGGTGGGTTCATCTGTGGGGCCAACATGGAATGGGGTGCAGGTAACAGGGAAGCGATTTGGTGGGTGGGTAGGGGCAACAATAATGGGGGTGGGTCCATGGGTGCGTGCAACAGCAAAGTGGGTGGGTGTAACGGGGAAGGTGATGAGTGGGTTGGGACAACAGGGAAGTGTGTGGGTGGGGGCAACAGGGAAGAGGAGGGTGGGTGGGGACAAAAGGGAAGGGAGTGGGTGGTGACAACAGGGAAGGAGGTGTATGGGTGGGTGGGGAAAACACGGAAAGGGTGGGTGGGTGGGGGCTACAGGGAAGGTGATGGGCGGGTAGGGGCAGCAGGGAAGAGGCTGGGTGTGTGGTTGGGGGCAACAGGGAAGGGAGTTGTTGGGTGGCGGCAACAGGCAAAGGGATGGGTTAGCGGGGGGCAACAGGGAAGGGCGTGGGGGCAAAAAGGAAGGTGGTGGGTGGGTGGGGGCTACAGGGAAGGTGGTGGTTGGGTGGGGGCAGCAGGGAAGGGGCTGGGTGAGTGGTTGGGGGCAACAGGGAAGGGAGTTGTTGTGTGGGGGAAACAGGCAAAGGGGTGAGTGAGCCGGGGGGCAACAGGGAAGGGGTTGGGGGCAACACGGAAGGGGATGTGTGGGTGGGGGCTACAGGGAAGGGGGTGGGGTGAGTGGGGGCAGCAGGGAAGGGTGTGGGTGAGAGCGGGGAAATAGTCAACAGGGTCGGTGAGTGGGTGGGCGCAACAAGGAATGGGGTGGGTGGGGGCAAATGGGAAGGGGGTGGGAGCAACAGGGAAGAGGGTGGGTCAGTTGGGGCAACAGGGAAGGAGGTTGGTGGGTGTGTGGGGGAAACTGGGAAGGTGGTGTGAGGGCAACAGGGAAAGGTTGTGTGGGTGGGGGGCAACCAGGAATGTGGTGTGGGTTTGGGTGGAGACAACAGGAAAGGAGCTGGGTGGGTGGGTGGAGGGAATTGGGGAAGGGAGTGTGTAGGTGAGTGGGGGCAACAAGGAAGTGGGTTGCATGGTTGGGTGGGGGCAACAGGGAAGAGGGTGGGTGGGTACTTGCGTGGGGGCAACAGGGAAGGGGTTGGTTGAGTGGCTGGGGGCAACATGGAAGGGGGGATGCATGGGTGGGTCAACAGGGACAGGTCACGTGTGCGTGGTTGGGGGCAACATGAAACGGGGAGTGGGTTGTGGGGGCAACATGGAAGGGAGTTACTGGCTTGGTGGGGGCAACAGGGAAGGGAGTGGTGCTGTGGATGTGGGCAACAGGGAAGGTGGAGGGGTAAACAGGGAAGGGGGTTGGTGTGTGGGAGGGTGTAACAGGGAAGGTGATGAGTGGGTGCGGGCAACAGGGAAGTTCGTGGGTGGGTGGATGGGGGCAACAGGGAAGGGGAGGTTGGGTGGGGGAGCAACAGGGAAGGGGGTATGGGTGGGGTCAACACGGAAGGGAGTGGGTGCGGACACCAGGGAAGAGGGTGTGTAGGTGGGTGGGTGGGGACAACATGGGAGGGGGTGGTTGGGTTTGCGGAGGCAACAGGGAAGGGGGTGGATGGGTGGGTTAGGGGCAACAGGGAAGGGGGTAGGTGCATGGGTGGGGGCAACACGGAAGTTGGTCGATAGTTTGGGTGGGGGCAACAGGGAAGGTGTGGGTGCATAGTTGGGTGGTTGGGGTCAATGGGGCAGGGGGTTGTTGGGTGGGGGGCAACAGGAAAAGGGGTGGGTGAGGGGGGCAACAGGGAAGGGGGTGGCGGCAAAATGGAAGTGTGTACGTGGGAGGGGGCTACAGGGAAGGGGTGGGTGGGTGACGGCAACAGGGAAGGGAGCAGGGTGGATGAGTGGGTGGGTGCAACAAGGAATGGGGGAGTGGGGGCAAAAGTGAAAGGGGTGTGTGGGGGCAACAGGGAAAGGCATGGGTTGAGACAGCAGGGAACGGGATGGGTGGGTGGGAGGGGTCAACAGGGATCGCGGTGGGTGGGTTGGTGGTGTCAACATGGAAGTTGAGGGTGGGTGGTTGGGGGAAACTGGGACAGAGGTGTTTGGGTGGATGGGGGCAAAAGAGAAGGGGGTTGGTGTGTGTGGGCAACCGGGAAGGGGCTGTCTGTGTGGGTGGGGGCCACAGGGAAGGGTGTGTGTGTGTGGTGTGGGCAACAGTCAAGGGGTTGGGTCATTGGGTGGGGGCATCAGGGAAGAGGTTGTGTGGGTGGGGGCAACAGGCAAGCGGGTAGGTGGGGGCAACAGGGAAGTGCATGGGTGTGTGTATGGGTAGGGGCAGTAGGGAAGGGGGTGGGTTGGTGGGTTGGGGCAACAGGGAAGGGGGTGGCTGGGTGGGTTGGGGCAACAGGGAAGTGGTGGTTGGGTGGCTGGGTGGGGGCAACAGGAAAGGGGGTGTGTTGGTGGGGGGGGCAACAGGGAAGGGACTCGGTGGGTGGGGGCAATTGGGGAAGGGAGTTTGTGGGTGGGTGGGGACAACATGGAAGGGGGTGGTTGGATTTGTGGGGGCAACAGGGAATGGGGTGGATGGCTCGGTTGGGGGCAAAATGGAAGGGGGTGTGTGCATGGGTGGGGGCAACATGGAAGTGGGTGGTTGTTGGGTGGGGGAAATAGGGAAGGGGTGGTTGGGGGCAACAGGGAAGGGGGTTGTTGGGTGGGGGCAACAGGCAAAGGGTTGGGTGAGCGGAGGGGCAACAGGGAAGGGGGTGGGGGCAACAGGGAAGGGTGTGGGTGGGTGGGGGCTACAGGGAAGGTCGTGGGTGGGTGGGGGCAGCAGGGAAGGGACTGGGTGAGAGCACAGAAATAGTCAACAGCGTGAGTGAGTGGGTGGGCGCAACACGGAATGTGGTGGGTGGGGGCAAAAGGGAAAGGCGTGTATGGGGGCACCAGAAAAGTGCATGGGTTGGAGCAGCAGTGAAGGGGATGGGTGGGTGGGTGTGGTCAACAGGGAACGCGGTGTGTAGGTGGGTAGGGTCAACATGGAAAGGGTGGGTGGGTGGTTGGGCGGAACAGAGACGGAGGTGTTTGGGCTGGTGGGGGCAACAGAGAAGGTGGTGGGTTCGTGGAGGCAACAGAGAAGGGGCTGTCTGGGTGGGTGGGGGTCACAGGGAAGGGGGTATGTGGGTGGGTGTGGACAACAGTCAAGGGGGTGGGTCGGTGGATGGGGGGCAACAGGCAAGGGGGTAGGTGGGGGCAACAGGGAAGTGCATGGGTGTGTGTGTGGGTAGGAGCAGTAGGGAAGCAGGGGGTTGGTGCATTGGGGCAACAGGGAAGGTGTGAGTGGGTGGGTTGGGGCAACAGGGAAGGTGGTGGGTGGGTGAGTTGGGGCAACAGGGAAGGGGTGGGTGGGTTGGAGCAACAGGGAAGAGTTGGGTGGGTGGGTGTGTTGGGTCAACAGGGAAGTTCTGGGTGGGTGGGTGGGCTGGGGCAAGAGGGGAGGGGGTGGGTGTGTGGGCTGTGACAGCAGGGAAGGTGTGGGTGAGTGGGCTGCGGAAACAGGGAAGGGGGTGGGGGCAACAGGGAATGTAGTGTGTTGGTGGGGGTAACAGAGAAGGGGTGGGCGGGTGCGTGTGGTCAACAGGTAAGGTGTGGGAGGGTGAGGGCCACAGGGAAGTGGTGGGTGGGTGGTGGGGCAACAGGGAAGGGTGGGTGTGTAGGGGCAACAGGGAAGGGGGTGGGTGTGCGGGAGCAATAGTGAGGGGTTGGATGGGTGGGGGTGGCAACAGGGAAGGGTGTAGTTGGGTGAGTGGGTGCAATTGGAGAAGGCAGTGGGTGGGTGGCTGTGGGCAACAGGGAAGGGGGTGCTTGGGTGCGGGCAACTGGGAATGTGGTGGTTGTTTGTTTTCAACAGGGAATGTGGTGAGTGGGTGGGGGCAACAGGGAATGTTATGGGGGCAACAGGGAAATATTTGGATTAGGGTATCAGGGAAGGGGTGGGTCGGTGGGTGGGTTGGGGCAACAGGGAAGGGGGTGGGGGCAACAGGGAAGGGGGTGGGTTGGTTGGGGCAAAGGGAAGGAGGTGGGTGCGTGTGTGGGGGCAACTGGGAAGGATCGTGTGGGTGGGGGCAACCGGGAATGTGGTGCGGGTTTGGGTGGGGACAACAGGAGAGGGGCTGGGTGGGTGGGTGGGGGGAATTGGGGAAGGGAGTGTGTGGGTGAGTGGGGTCAACAGGGAAGTGGGTTGCATGGTGGGGTGGAGGCAACAGGGAAGGGGATGGGTGGGTACTTGTGTGGGGGCAACAGGGAAGAGGTTGGGTGAGTAGCTGGGGGCAACATGGAAGGGGGGATGCGTGGGTGGGTCAACAGGAATGTGTCTCGTGTGCGTGGTTGGGGGCAACATGGAATGGGGAGAGTGGGTTGTGGGGGCAACAGGGAAGGGGGTTAGTGGCTTGGTGGGGGCAACAGGGAAGGGAGTGGTGCTGTGGATGTGGGCAACAGGGAAGGTGGAGATGTAAACAGGGAAAGGGGTTGGTGTGTGGGAGGGTGTAACAGGGAAGGTGATGAGTGGGTGTGGGCAACAGGGAAGTGTGTGGGTGGGTGGATGGGGGCAAAAGGGAAAGGGAGGTTGGGTGGGGGAGCAACAGGGAAGGGGGTATGGGTGGGGACAACAGGGAAGGGAGTGGGTGGCGACACCAGGGAAGAGGGTGTGTGCGTGGGTGGGTGGGGACAACATGGGAGGAGGTGGCTGGTTTTGCGGGGGGCAACAGGGAAGGGGGTGGATGGGTGGGTTAGGGGCAACAGGGAAGGGGGTGGGTGCATGGGTGGGGGCAACACGGAAGTTGGTCAATAGTTTGGGTGGGGGCAACAGGGAAGGGGTGGGTGCGTGGGTGGGTGGTTGGGGGCAATTGGGAAGGGGGTTGTTGGATGGGTGGGGGCAATGGGGGAAGGTTGTGGGTGAGTTCGTATGGGTAACAGGGAAAGGTGCGTGGGTGTATGGGGGCAACTGGGGAGGGGTGGGTGTTTATGTGCAACAGGGAATGTGGTGAGTGGGTGGGGGCAACAGGGAACGGGTTGGAGGCAACAGGGAAATATTTGGATTGAGGCATCAGGGAAGTGGGTGGGTGGGTGGGTTGGGGAAACAGGGAAGGGGGTGAGGGCAACTGGCAAGGAGGTGGGTGGGTGTGTGGGGGCAACTGGGAAGGTGGTGGGTGTGTGGGGGAAACAAGGAAGGCGTGCGTGGGTGGGGGTGCAACCAGCAATGCGGTGCATGTTTGGGTGGGGACAGCAGGGAAGGGGATGTGTGGGTGGGTGGGAGTAACATAGATGGAGGTGGGTGGCTGGGTGTTGGCAACAGGGATGGGGGTGGGTGGCTGGGTGGGGGAAACAGGGAAGGGGTGGGTGTGTGGGGGGGCAACGTGGAAGGGGCTGGGTGGGTGGCTGGGGGCAACTGGGGAAGGGAGTGTGTGGGTGGGGGCAACAGGGAAGTGGGAAGCAAGGTTGGGTGGGGGCAAAAGGAAAAGTGGTGGGTTGGTAGTTGGGTGTTGGCAACAGGGAAGGTGTTGGGTGAGTGGCTGGGGGGAACATGGAAGGGGGATGGGTGGGTGGGTGGGTGAACAGGGATGGGTGGCGTGTGTCTGGTTGGGGGCAACATGGAAGGAGGTGAGTGGGTTGTGGGGGCAACAGGGAAGGGAGTGGGTGGCTTGGTGGGGGCAACAGGGAAGGGGGTGGTTGTGTGGGTAGGGGCAACAGGGAAGGGGGTAGTTGGGTGGGGGCAACAGGGAAGGGGTGGGTCAGTGGGTGAGAGTAATATGGAAGGAGGTGGTGGCTGTGTGGGGGCTACAGGGATGGGGGTGGGTGGCTGGGTGGGTGCAACAGGGAAGGTTGTGGTTCCATGGATGTGGGCAACAGGGTAGGGGGTGGAGTAAAAAGGGTAGGGGGTTTGCGTGCGGGTGAGTGTAACAGGAAGATGATGAGTGGGTGGGGGCAACAGGGAAGTGTGTAGGTTGGTGGGTGGGGGCAACAGTGAAGGGGAGGGTGAGTGGGGGAGCAACTGGGAAGAGGGTGTGGGTGGGGACAACAGGGAAGGGGGTGGGTGGGGACAACAGGGAAGGGTGTGGGTGCATTTGTGGGGGTAACAGGGAAGGGGGTGGATGGGTGGGTTGGGGGCAACAGGGAAAGGGGCAGGTGCGTGTGTGGGGGCAACAGTGAATGAGTGGGTTGTTGGGAGGTTGGGAGCAACAGGGAAGGGGTTTTTTGGTGGGGGCAACAGGCAAAGGGGTGGGTGGGTGGGGTCTACAGGGATGGGGGTGGGTGGGTGGGAGCAGCAGGAAAGGGAGTGGGTGAGAGTGCGGAAATAATCAACAGGGTGGGAGAGTGTGTGGGCGCAACAAGGAATGGGGTGGGTGCCGACAAAAGGGAAAGGGATGTATGGGGGCAACAGGGAAGGGCGTGGGTTGGGTTAGCATTGAAGGGGTTGGGTGGATGGTGTCAACAGGGAGAGGGGTGGGTAGGTGGGTGTGGTCAACATGGAAGGGGTCAGTGGGTGGTTGGGGTGAGCAGAGACGGAGGTGTTTGGGTTGTGGGGGCAACAGAGAAGGTGGTGTGTGTGTGGGGGCAACAGGGAAGGGGCTGCCTAGGTGGGTGAGGGCCACTGGAAAGGGGTGTGTGGTTGGGTGTGGGCAACAGTCAAGGGGGTGTGTCAGTGGGTGGGGGCATCAGGGAAGGGGTTGTGCGGGTGGGGGCAACAGGCAATGTGGTAGTTGGGGGAAACAGGGAAGTGCGTGGGTGTGTGTGTGTGTGTATGGGCTGTAGGGAAGGGGGTGGGTTGGTGGTTTGGGGCAACAGGGAAGGGGGTGGGTGGGTGGGTTTGGGCAACCAGGAAGGGGGTGCATGGGTGGGTGGGGGCAACAGGGAAGGGCTGGGTTGTTGGGTGGGCAACAGGTAAGGGGCTGGGTGAGTGTGTCGGGCAATTGGGGAAGGGAGTCTGTGAGTGAGTGGGGTCAACAGGGAAGTGGGTTGCATGGTTGGGTGGGGGCAACAGGGAAGGGGGTGGGTGGGTAGCTGGTTGGGGGCAACAGGGAAACTGTTGGGTGAGTGGCTGGGGGAAACATGGAAGGGGGGATGGTTCCGTGGGTCAACAGGGATGAGTGGCATGTGCGTGTTTGGGGGCAACATGGAAGGGGCTGAGTGGGTTGCGAGTGCAAAAGGGAAGGGAATGGGTGGCTTGGTGGGGGCAACATGGAAGGGGGTGGATGGGTTTGAGGTGGCAACGGGGAAGGGTTGGATGGGTGGGTTCGCGGCAAAAGGGAAGGGGGTGGATGTGTGGGTGGGGGCACAACGGAAGTGGGTGGGTTTTTGGGTAGGGACAGCAGTGAAGGGGTGGGTGGGTGGGTATTGGGGGCAACAGGGAAGGGGGTGGTTGGGTGGGGGCAACAGGCAAAGGGGTGGGTGAGCGGAGGGCAACAGGGAAGCCGGTGGGGGCAACAGGGAAGGGTGTGGGCGTGTGTGTGCAACAGGGAAGGGAGTGGGTGAGAGCGCGGAAATAGTCAACAGGGTGGGTGAATGGGTGGGTGCAACAAGGAATGTGGTGGGTGGGGGCAAAAGGGAAATGGGTACATGGGGGCAACAGGGAAGTGCATGGGTTGGGGCAACAGGGAAGGGGATGGGTGGGTGGATGGGGGCAACAGGGAATGTGGAGGTTGGGTGAGTGGTGTCAACATAGAAGGGGTGGGTGGGTGGTTGGCGGGAACAGAGACGGAGGTGTTTGAGATGGTGGGGGTAAGAGAGAACGTGGTAGGTGTGTGGGGGCATCAGAGAATGGGCTGCCTGGGTCAGTGGGGGCAACAGGGAAGGGAGTGAGTGGTTGGGTGTGGGCAACAGTCAAGGGGATGGGTCAGTGGGTGGGTGCATCAGGGAAGGGGTTGTGTGGGTGGGGGCAACAGTCAAGTGGGTAGGTGGGGGCAACAGGGAAGTGCGTGGCTGTGTGTGTGGGTAGGGGCAGTAGGGAAGGGGGTGGGTTGGTGGGTTGGGGCAACAGGGAAGGGGGTGGGTGGGTGGGTTGGGGTAACAGGGAAGGGGTGGGTGGGTTGGGGCAACAGGGAAGGGGTGGGTGGGTGGGTTGGCTGGGGAAACAGGGAAGGGGGTGTTTGGGTGGGTGGGTTGGGGCAACAAGGAAGGGAGTGGTGGGGTGGGTTGGGTCAACAGGGAAGGGTGTGGGTCAATGAGTTGGAGCAACAAGGAAGGGGTGCGTGGGTGGGTTGGAGCAACAAGGAAGGGGTGGGTGGGTGGGTTGTGGCAGCAGAAAAAGGGGTGGGTGTGTGGTCGGCTGGGTCAACAGGGAAGGGGGTGGGTGGGTTGCTGGGGCAACAGGGAAGAGGGTGGGGGCAACAGGGCAGGGGGTGTGTTGGTGGGGGTGACAGAGAAGGGGGTGGGAGAGTGTGTGGGGGCAACCGGGAAGGGGTTGGATGTGTGGAGGCAACAGGGAATTGGTAGGAGGGTGGGTGGGGAAAATTGTGGAAGTTAGTGGGTGGGTGGCTGTGGGCAACAGCGAAGGGGGTGCGTGAGTGAGTGGAGGCAACAGGGAATGGGTTGGGGGCAACAGGGAAATATTTGGATTGGGGCATCAGGGAAGGGGTGGGTGGGTGTGTTGGGGCAACAGGGATGGGGGTGGGGGCAACAGAGAAGGGCGTGGGTTGGTTGGGGCAACAGGGAAGGAGGTGAGTGGGTGTGTGGTGGCAACTGGTAAGGTGGTGGGTGTCTGGGGGCAACAGGGAAGGGGTGGGTGGGTGGGGGTGCAACCGGGAATGTCATGCAGGTTTGGGTGGGGCAACAGGGAAGGAGTGGGTCTGTGTGTGGGAGTAACATGGAAGGAGGTGGTGGCTGGGTGTGGGGGCAACAGGGAAGGGGGTGGGGGCAACAGAGAAGGGCGTGGGTTGGTTGGGGCAACAGGGAAGGAGGTGAGTGGGTGTGTGGTGGCAACTGGTAAGGTGGTGGGTGTCTGGGGGCAACAGGGAAGGGGTGGGTGGGTGGGGGTGCAACCGGGAATGTCGTGCAGGTTTGGGTGGGGCAACAGGGAAGGAGTGGGTCTGTGTGTGGGAGTAACATGGAAGGAGGTGGTGGCTGGGTGTGGGGGCAACAGGGAAGGGGCTGGGTATTTGGGTGGGGACAATTGGGGAAGGAAGTGTGTGGGTGGGTGGGAGCAACAGGGAAGTGGGTTTAATGGTTGGGAGGGGGCAACAGGGAAGAGCATGGGTGGGTAGTTGGGTGGGGCAACAGGGAAGGCGTTGGGTGAGTGGCTGGGGGCAACATGGAAGGGGGGATGGGTGAGTGGGTCAACAGGGATGGGTGGCATGTCGTGGTTGGGGTCAACATGGAAGGGGGTGGGTCCGTGGATGTTGGCAATAGGGAAGGGGATGGGGCAAACAGGGAAGGGGGTTGCTGTGTGGGTGGGAGTAACAGGGCAGGTGATGAATTGCTGGGGGCAACAAGGAAGTGTGTGGGTGGTTGGCTGGGGGCAACAGGGATTGGGGTGGATGGGTGCAATGGGGGCAACAGGGAAGGGGTTGGGAGTGTGGGTTGGGGCACAACGGAAGTGGGTGGGTTGTTGGGTGGGGGCAACAGGGAAGGGATGGGCGGGTGGGTTGTTGGGGGCAACAGGGAAGGGGGTGGTTGGGTGGGGGCAACAGGGAAGGGAGTGGGTGAGAGCACGGAAATAATCAACAGGGTGGGTGAGTGGGTGGGCGCAACAAGGAATGTGGTGGGTGGGGGCAAAAGGGAAAGGGGTGTGTGTGGGGCAACAGGGAAGGGAATGGGTTGTGGCAGCAGGGAAGGGGATGGGTGGGTGGGTGGGGGCAACAGGGAAAGGGGTGGGTGGGTAAGTGTGGTCAACATGGAAGGGGTGGGTGGGTGGTTGGGGGGAACAGAGAAGGAGGTGTTTGGGTTGGTGGGGGCAACAGAGAAGGTGGTGGGTGTGTGGGGGCAACAGAGAAGGGGCTGCCGGGGTCAGTGCTGGCCACAGGGAAGGGGGTGTGTGTTTGGGTGTGGGCAACAGTCAAGGAGGTGGGTCGGTGGGTGGGGGCATCAGGGAAGGTGTTGTGTGGGTGGGGGCAACAGGCAAGCGGGTAGGTGGGGGCAACAGGGAAGTGTGTGGGTGTTGTGTTGGTAGGGGCAGTAGGGAAGGGGTGGGTTGCTGGGTTGGGGCAACAAGGAAAGGGGTGGCTGGGTGGGTTGGGGTAACAGGGAAGTGGGTTGCATTGTTGGGTGGGGGCAACAGGGAAGGGGATGGGTGTTTAGTTGGGTGCGGGCAACAGGGAAGGTGTTGGGTGAGTGCCTGGGGGCAATATGGAAGGGGGGATGGGTGAGTGGCTCAACAGGGATGGGTGGCGCGTGCATGGCTGGGGGCAACATGGAAGGGGGTGACTGGGTTGTGGGGACAACAGGGAAGGGGGTGGGTCCGTGGATGTGGGCAACAGGGAAGGGGGTGGGGTAAACAGGGAAGGGGGTTGCTGTGTGGGTGGGGGCAAGTGGAAAGTGATGAGTGGGTGGGGGCAACAAGGAAGTGTGTGGGTGGGTGGATGGGGGCAACTGGGAATGGGAGGTTGGGTGGGGGACAAACAAAGAGGGGGTGTGGGTGGGGACAACAGGGAAGGGAGTGGGTGGGGACAACAGTGAAGGGGGTGTGAGGGTGGGTGGGGACAACATGGAAGGGGGTGGATGGGTTTGAGGGGGCAACAGGGAAGGGGGTGGATGGGTGGTTTGGGGGCAACAGGGAAGGGGGTGAATGCCTGTGTGGGGGAGGCAACATGGAAGTGGGTGGGTTGTTGGGTGGGGGCAACAGGGTAGGGGTGGATGAGTGGGTGTTTTGGGGCAACAGAGAAGTGGGTTGTTGGGTGGGGGCAACAGGCAAATTGTGGGTGAGCGGAGGGGCAACAGGGAAGGGGGTGGGGGCAACAGGGAAGGAGCTGGGTGGGTGTAGGTTAAAGGGATGGGGTTTGGTGGGTGGGGGAAGCAGGGAAGGGGGTGGGTGGGTGGGCTGGGGTAACAGGGAAGTGGGTGGGGGCAACAGGCAAGGGGGTGTGTTGGTGGCGGTATAGAGAAGTGGGTGGGTGGGTGGGTGGATCAACAAGGAAGGGGTGGGTGGGTGGTGGGGCAACAGGGAAGGGTGGGTGTGTTGGGGCAACAGGGAAGAGGTTGGGTGTGTCGAGGCAACAGGGAAGTGGGTAGGTGGGTGGGCAGGGGAAATTGGAGAAGGTAGTGGGTGGGTGGTTGAGGGCAACAGCGAAGGGGGTGCGTGGGTTGGTGAGGGCAACAGGGAATGGGTTGGGGGCAACAGGGAATTATTTGGATTGGGGTATCAGGGAAGGGGGTGGGTGGGTGTGTTGGGGCAACAGGGAAGGAGGTGGGTATGTCGTGACATCTGGGAAGGTGGTGGGTGTCTGGGGACAACAGGGAAGGGGTGAGTCGGTGGGTGGGAGTAACATGGAAAGAGGTGGTGGCTGGGTGGGGCAACAGGGAGGGTTGTGTGGTAGAGTGTGGGCAACAGCCAAGGGGGTGGGTCGGTGTGTGGGGGCTTCAGAGAAGGTGTTGTGATGGTGGGGGCTACAGGCAAAGGGGTAGGTGTGGGCAGCATGGAAATGTGTGCGCTTGTGTGTGGAGTGGGGCAGTAGGGTAGGGGGTGAGTTGGTGGGTGGGGGCAACAGGGAAGGGGGTGGGTGGGTGGGTTGGGGCAACAGGGAAGGGTGTGGGTATGTGGCTTCGGACAACAGGGAAGGAGGTGGGTGGCTGGGTGGGTTGGGGCAACAGGGAAGGGGTGGGTAGGTGGGTGGGTTGGGGCAACAGGGAAGGGGTCGGTGGGTTGGTGGGTTGGGGCAACAGTATTGGGGGTGGGTGGGTGGATGGGCTGGGGCAACAGGGAAGGGTTTGGGTCCATGGGGGCAACAAGGAAGGGTTTGGTTGGGTGTGGGAGGCAACAGGGAAGGGGGTAGGTGGGGGCAACTGGGAAGGGGGTGGGTGTTTGTGTGTAACAGGGAATGTGGTGAGTAGGTGGGGGGTAACAAGGAATGGGGTGGGGGCAACAGGGAAATATTTGGATTGGGTCTTCAGAAGAGTGGGTGGTTGGGTGGGTTTGGGCAACAGGGAAGGGGGTGGGGGCAATAGGGTAGGGGGTGGGTCGGTTGGGGGCAACATGGAAGGGGTGATGGGTGAGTGGGTCAACAGGGATGGGTGGCATGTGCATGGTTGGGGGCAACATGGAAGGGGGTGGGTGGGTGTTTGGGGGCAACAGGGAAGGGGGTGAATGGGTGGGTTGGGGGCAACAGGGAAGAGGGTGGGTGCATGGGTTGGGGCACAATGGAAGTGGGTGGGTTGTTGGGTAGGGGCAACAGGGAAGGGGTAGGTGGGTGGGTGGTTGGGGGCAAAAGGGAAGGGGGTGGTTGGGTGGGGGCAAAAGGGAAGAGAGTGGGTGAGAGCACGGAAATAGTCAACAGGGTGGGTGAGTGGGTGGGCGCAACAATGAATTTGGTGGGTGATGGCAAAAGGGAAATGCATGGGATGGGGCAGCAGGGAAGGGGATGGGTGGGTGGGTGGGGGCAACAGGGAAAGGGGTGGGTGGGTGAGTGTGGTCAACATGGAAGGGGTGGGTGGGTGGTTGGGGGGAAAAGAGACGGAGATGTTTGGGTTGGTGGGGGCAACAGAGAAGGTGGTGGGTGTGTGGGGGCAACAGGGAAGGGGCTGCCTGGGTCAGTGGGGGCCACAGGGAAGGAGGTGTGTGGTTGGGTGTGGGCAACAGTCAAGGGGGTGGGTCGGTGGGTGAGGACAACATGGAAGGGGATGGGTGGGTTTGAGGGGGCAACAGGGAAGGGGTGGATGGGTGGGTTGGGGGCAACAGGGAAGGGGGTGAATGTGTGCGTGGGGGCAAGATGGAAGTGGGTGGGTTGTTGGGTGTGGGCAACAGGGAAGGTGTAGATGGGTGGGTGTTTGGGGGCAACAGGGAAGGGGGCGGTTGGGTGGGGGCAACAGGCAAAGGGGTGAGTGAGCGGGGTGCAACAGGGAAGGGGGTGGGGGCAACAGGGAAGGAGCTGGGTCGGTGGGGGCTAAAGGGATGGGGGTGGGTGGGTGGGGGCAGCAGGGAAGGGAGTGGGTGAGAGCACGGAAATAGTCAACAAGGTGGGTGAGTGGGTGGGCACAACAAGGAATGGGGTGGCTGTGGGCAAAAGGGAAAGTGGAGTGTAGGGGCAACAGGGAAGTGCATGGGTTGGGGCAGCAGGGAAGGGGATGGGTGGGTGGGTGGGGGCAACAGGGAAAGGGGTGTTTGGGTTGGTGGGGGGCAACAGGGAATTGCATGGGCGGGTGGGTGGGGCCAACATGGAAGGGGTGAAAACAAAGAAAACTGCGGATGCTGGAAATCCAAAACAAAAACAGAATTACCTGGAAAAACTCAGCAGGTCTGGCAGCATCGGCGGAGAAGAAAAGAGTTGACGTTTCGAGTCCTCATGACCCTTCGACAGAACTTGGAAGGGGTGGGCTGGTTGTTGGGGGGAACAGAGACGGAGGTGTTTGGGTTGGTGGGGACAAAAGACAAGGTGGTGGGTGTGTGGGGGCAACAGGGAAGGGGCTGATTGGGTCAGTGGGGGCCACAGAGAAAGGGGTGTGTGGTTGGGTGTGGGCAACTGTCAAGGGGCTGGGTCGGTGGGTGGGGGCATCAGGGAAGGGGTTGTGTGGGTGGGGGCAACAGGCATGGGGGTAGGTGGGGGCAACCGGGAAGTGCGTGGGTGTGTGTGTATGTAGGGGCAGTAGGGAAGGGGGTGGGTTTGTGGGTTGGGGCAACAGGGAAGGGGGTGAGTGGGTAGTTTGGGGTAACAGGGAAGGGGGTGGCTGGTTGGCTTGGGGCAACAGGGAAGGGCGTGGGTGGGTGGGTTTTTTGGGGCAACAAGGAAGGGGTGATTGGGTGGGTTGGGGCAACAGGGAAGGGGGTGGGGGCAACAGGCAAGGGGGTGTGTTGGTGGGGGTATAGAGAAGTGGGTCAACAGGGAAGGGGTGGGTGGGTGGTGGGGCAACATGTAAGGGTGGGTGTGTTGTTGCAACAGGGAAGGGGTTGGGTGTGTGGAGGCAACAGGGAAATGGGTAGGTGGGTGGGTGGGGGAAATTGGAGAAGGTAGTGGGTTGGTGGCTGTGGGTAACAGCGAAGGGGGTGCATGGGTTGGTGGGGACAACAGGGAATGGGTTGGGGGCAACAGGGAAATATTTGGATTGCGGTATCAGGGAAGGGGGTGGGTGGGTGTGTTGGGGCAACAGGGAAGGGTGTGGGGGCAACAGGGAAGGGAGTGGCTTGGTTGGGGCAACAGGGAAAGAGGTGGGTGGGTGTGTGGTGGCAACTGGGAAGGTGGTGGGTGTCTGGGGGCAACAGGGAAGAGGTGGGTGGGAGGGGGTGCAATCGGGAATGTGGTGCGGGTTTGGGTGGGGACAACAGGGAAGGGTGGGTCGGTGGGTGGGAGTAACATGTAAGGAGGTGGTGGCTGGGTGGTGGCAACAGGGAAGGGGATGTGTGGTAGGGGTGGGCAACAGTCAAGGGGGTGAGTTGGTGTGTGGGGCCTTCAGGGAAGGTGTTGTGTGGGTGGGGGCAACAGGCAAGGGGGTATCGGTGGGCAGCATGGAAGTGTGTGCGCTTGTGTGTGGAGTGGGGCAGTAGGGAATGGGGTGAGTTGGTGGGTTGGGGCAACATGGAAGGGGGTGGGTGTGTGGGTTGGTTGGGGCAACAGGAAAGGATGTGGGTTTGTGGCTTGGGGAAAGAGAGAAGGAGGTGGGTGGGTGCATTGGGTGGGTGGGTGGTTTGGGGCAACAGGGAAGGGGAGGGTGGGTGGGTTGGGGCAACACAGAAGGGGGTGGGTGGGTGGTTGGGCTGGGACAACTGGGAAGGGGATGGGTGGGTGGGGGGGCTGGGGCAACAAGGAAGTGGGTGGAACCGTGGGGGCAACAGGGAAGGGGTGGGTGGGTGTGGGAGGTAACAGGGAAGGGGGTAGTTGGGTGGGTGGGGGCAACTGCAAAATGGGTGGGTGTTTGTGTGCAACAGGGAATGTGGTGAGTGGGTGGGGGCAACAGGGAATGGGGTGGGGGCAAGAGGGAAATATTTGGATTGGGTCATCAGGGAAGTGGGTGGTTGGGTGGGTGGGAGTAACATGTAAGGAGGTGGTGGCTGGGTGGGGGCAAGAGGGAAGGTGGTGGCTGGGTGGGGGGGCAACAGGGATGGGGGTGAGTGGCTGGGAGGGGGCAACAGGGATGGGGTGGGTGAATGTGTGGGGACAACAGGGAAAGGTTTGGGGGGTTGGGGGGGCAACAGGGAAGGTGCTGGGTGGGTGGGTGGTGGAAATTTGGGAAGGGAGTGTGTGGGTGGGTGGGGGCAACAGGGAATGGGGTGTAGGGTTAGTTGGGCAGGGGCAACAGGGAAGGTGTTGGGTGAGTGGCTGGTGGTCAACATGGAATGGGAGATGGGTGGTTTGGGGCAACAGGGACGGGTGGCGTGTGCGAGTTTGGGGGCAACATGGAAGGGTGAGTGGGTTGTGGGGGCAACAGGGAAGGGAGTGGGTGGCTTGGTGGGGGCAAGAGGTAAGAGGGTGGGTCCGTGCATGTAGGCAACAGGGAAGGGGGTGGGGTAAACAGGGAAGGGGGTTGGTGTGTGTGTGTGCGTAACAGGGAAGGTGATGAGTAAGTTGCAGCAAAAGGAAGTGTTTGGGTGGGTGGGTGGGTGGGGGCAACAGTGAATGGGAGGGTGGGTGGGGGAGCAACAGGGAAGGGGGTGAGTGTGGGGACAACAGGGGAAGAAACGGGTGGGGACAACATGGAAGGGGGTGGATGGGTGGGTTGTGGACAACAGGGAAGGGGGTGGGTGCATGTGTGGGGGCAACATGGATGTGGGTGGGTTGTTGGGTGGTGGCAACAGGGAAGGGGTGGGTTGGTGGGTGGTTGGGGGCAACAGGGAAGGGGTTTGATGGGTGGGGGCAACAGGGAAAGGGGTGGGTGTGTGGGTGGGGTCAACATGGAAGAGGTGAGTGGGTGGTTGGGGGGAACAGAGATGGAGGTGTTTGGAATGGTGGGGGCAACAGTGAAGGTCATGGGTATGTGGGGCCAACAGGGAAGGGGCTGCGTGGGTGGGTGTGGGCAACAGGCAAGAGGTTGGAGCAGAGGGTGTGGGCATCAGGGAAGGGGATGTGTGGGTGGGGGCAGAGGAAAGGGGGTAGGTGGGGGAAACAGGGAAGTGAATGGGTGTGTGTGTGTGTAGGGGCAGTAGGGAAGAGGGTGCGTTGATGGGTTGGGGCAACAGGGAATGTGGAAGGTGGGTGGGTTGGGGCAGTAGGGAAGGGGGTGGGTGGGTGGGTTGAGGCAACATGGAAGGGGGTGAGTGGGTTGTGGGGGCAGCAGGGAAGGAAATGGGTGGCTTGGTGGGGGCAAGAGGGAAGAGGGTGGGTCCATGGATGTGGGCAACAGGGAAGGGGGCGGGGTAAACAGGGAAGGGGGTTGGTGTGTGTGTGGGTGTAACAGGGAAGGTGATGAGTAGGTTGCGGCAACAGGGTAGTGTTTGGGTGGGTGGGTGGGGGCAACAGGGAATGGGAGGGTGGGTGGGGGAGCAACAGGGAAGGGGGTGAGGGTGGGGACAACAGGGAAGGAAGCGGGTGGGGATCACATGGAAGCGGGTGGGTGGGTTTGTGTGGGCAACAGGGAAGGGGTGGATGGGTGGGTTGGGGGCACCAGGGAAGGGGGTGGGTGCATGGGTGGGGGCAACATGGAAGTGGGTGTGTTGTTGGGTGGTGGCAACAGGGATGGGGTGGGTTGGTGGGTGGTTGGGGGCAACAGGGAAGGGGGTTGTTGGGTGGGGGCAACAGGCAAAGGGGTGGATGAGCAGGGGGGCAACAGGGAAGAGTGTGGGGGCAACAGGGAAAGGGGTGGGAGGGTGGGGTCTACAGGGATGGGGTGGGTGGGTGGGGGCAGCAGGGAAGGGAGTGGGTGAGAGCACAGAAATAGTCAACAGGGTGGGTGAGTGGGTGGGCGCAACAATGACTGGGGTGGGTGCGAGCAAAAGTGAAAGGGGTGTGTGTGGGCAACAGGGAAGGGCATGAGTTGGGGCAGCATTGAAGGGGATGGGTGTGTGGGTGGGGTCAACATGGAAGGGGTGGGTGGGTGGTTGGGGGGAACAGAGATGGAGGTGTTTGGGATGGTGGGGGCAACAGTGAAGGTCGTGGGTGTGTGGGGGCAACAGGGAAGTGGCTGCATGGGTGGGTGTGGGCAAAAGGCAAGAGGTTGGGGCAGTGGGTGGGGGCATCAGGGAGGGGTTTTGTGGGTGGGGGCAGAGGAAAGGGGGTAGATGGGGGAAACAGGGAAGTGAAAGGGTGTGTGTGTGTGTAGGGGCAGTAGGGAAGATGTTGCGTCGGTGGGTTGAGGCAACAGGGAATGTGGAAGGTGGGTGGGTTGGGGCAGTAGGGAAGAGGGTGCGTTGGTGGGTTGGGGCAACAGGGAATTTGGAAGGTGGGTGGGTTGGGGGAACAGGGAAGGGGGTGGGTGGGTGGGTTGGGGCAACATGGAAGGGGGTGAGTGGGTTGTGGGGGCAGCAGGGAAGGGAATGGGTGGCTTGGTGGGGGCAAGAGGGAAGAGGGTGGGTCCGTGGATGTGGGCAACAGGGAAGGGGGTGGGGTAAACAAGGAAGGGTGTTGGTGTGTGTGTGGGTGTAACAGGGAAGGTGATGAGTAGGTTGCAGCAACAGGGAAGTGTTTGGGTGGGTGGGTGGGGGCAACAGGGAATGGGAGGGTGGGTGGGGGAGCAACAGGGAAGGGGGTGAGGGTGGGGACGACAGGGAAGGAAGCGGGTGGGGACCACATGGATGGGGGTGGGTGGGTGTGTGTGGTCAACAGGGAAGGGGGTGGATGGGTGGGTTGGGGGCGCCAGGGAAGGGGGTGGGTGCATGGGTGGGGTCAACATGGAAGTGGGTGGGTTGTTGGGTGGTGGCAACAGGGATGGGGTGGGTTGGTGGGTGGTTGGGGCCAACAGGGAAGGGGGTTGTTGGGTGGGGGGCAACAGGCAAAGGGGTGGGTGAGCAAGGGGGCAACAGGGAAGAGTGTGGGGGCCAACAGGGAAAGGGGTGGGAGGGTGGGGTCTACAGGGATGGGGGTGGGTGGGGGCAGCAGGGAAGGGAGTGGGTGAGAGCACGGAAATAGTCAACAGGGTGGGTGAGTGGGTGGGCACAACAAGGACTGGGGTGGGTGCGGGCAAAAGTGAAAGGGGTGTGTGTGGGCAACAAGGAAGGGCATGAGTTGGGGCAGCATTGAAGGGGATGGGTGGGTGGGTGGGGTCAACAGGGAAAGGAGTGGTTGTGTTGGTGGGGTCAACATGGAAGGGGTGGGTGGGTGTTTGGGGGGAAAATAGATGGAGTTACTTGGGATGGTGGGGGCAACAGTGAAGGTGGTGGGTCTGTGGGGGCAACAGGGAAGTGCTTGCGTGGGTCGGTGGGGGCCACAGGAAAGGGGTTGTGTGGTTTGGTGTGGGCAACAGGCAAAGGGTTGTGTCAGTGGGTGGGGGCATCAGGGAAGGGGTTGTGTGGGTGGGGGCAACATGCAGGAGTGTAGGTGGGGGAAACAGGGAAGTGCGTGGGTATGTCTGTGTGTAGGGGCAGTAGGGAATGGGGTGCGTTGGTGGGTTGGAGCAACAAAGAAGGGGGTGGGTGGGTCAGTTGGGGCAACCAGGAAGGGGGTGGGTGGCTGGGTGGAGGCAACAGGGAAGGGGCTGGATGTGTGGGTGGGGGCAATTGGGGAAGGGAATGTGGGTGGGTGGAGACAACAGGGAAGTGGGTTGCATGGATAGGTGGGGGCTACAGGGAAGGTTTTGGGTGAGTGGCTGGGGGCAACAAGGAAGGGGGGATGGCTGGATGGGTCAACAGTGATGGGTGGCATAGGCGTGGTTGGGGGCAACATGGAAGGGGGTGAGTGGGTTGCGGGGGCAACCAGGAAGGGGGTGGGTGGCTGGGTGGAGGCAAAAGGGAAGGGGCTGGATGTGTGGGTGGGGGCAATTGGGGAAGGGAATGTGTGGGTGGGTGGGGACAACAGGGAAGTGGGTTGCATGGATAGGTGGGGGCTACAGGGAAGGTGTTAGGTGAGTGGCTGGGGGCAACAAGGAAGGGGGGATGGCTGGATGGGTCAACAGTGATGGGTGGCCTGAGCGTGGTTGGGGGCAACATGGAAAGGGGTGAGTGGGTTGTGGGGGCAACAGGGAAAGGAGAGGGTGGCTTGGTGGGGGCAACAGGGAAGGGGAGGATCCATGGATGTGGGCAACAGGGAATGGCTTGGGGTAAACAGGGAAGGGGTTTGGTGTGTTGGTGGGCGTAACAGGGAAGGTGATGAGTGGGTGGGGGCAACAGGGAAGTGTGTGGGTGGGATTGTGGGGGCAACAGGGAAGGGGAGGGTGGGTGGGGGAGCAACAGGGAAGGGGGTGTGGGTGGGGCAACAGGGAAGGGAGTGGATGTGGACAACAGGGAAGGGGTTGTGTGAGTGGGTGGGGCAACATGGAAGGGAGTGGATAGTTTTCAGGGGGCAACAGGGAAGGGGTTAGATGGGTGGATTGGGGCAACAGGGAAGTGTGTGGGTGCGTGGTTGGTGTCAACATGGAAGGGGGTGGGTGGTTGGGTGGGGGCAACAGGGAAGGGGTGGGTGGGTGGGTGGTTGGGGGCAACATGGAAGTGGGTGTGTTGTTGGATGGGGCAAAAGGGAAGGGGTCAGTTGGTGTGTGGCTGGGAGCAACAGGGAAGGAGGTTGTTGGGTGGGGACAACAGGCAAAGGGGTGGGTGAGCAGGGTGGCAACAGGGAAGAGGGTGGGGGCAACAGGGAAAGGGGTGGGAGGGTGGTGTCTACAAGGATGGGGTGGGTGGGTGGGGGCAGGAGGGAAGGGAGTTGGTGAGAGCACAGAAAATGTCAACAGGGTGGGTGAGTGGGTGAGCTCAACAAGGACTGGGCTGTGTGGGGGCAACAGGGAAGGGCATGACTTGGAGCAGCATTGAAAGGAAAGTGGTGGGTGTGTGGGTGGGGTCAACATGGAAGGTGTGCATGGGTGGTTGGGGTGAACAGAGATGGAGGTGTTTGGGATGGTGGGGCAACAGTGAAGGTGGTGGGTGTGTGGGGGCAACAGGGAAGGGGCTGCCTGGGTGGGTGGGGGCCACAGGGAATGGGGTGTGTGGTTGGGTGTGGGCAACAGGCAAGCGGATGGGTCAGTGGGTGGGGGCATCAGGGAAGGTTTTGTGTGGATGGGGGCAAGAGGCAAGGGGGTAGGTGTGGGAAACAGGGAAGTGTGTGGGTGTGTGTGTGTGTAGGGGCAGTAGGGAAGGGAGTAGGTTGCATGGTTGGGGCAACAGGGAAGGGGGTGGGTGGGTCGGTTGGGGCAACCGGGAAGGGGGTGGGTTGGTGGGTGGGGGCAAAAATGAATGGGATGGGTGGTTGGGACAACAGGGATGGGTGGCGTGTGCATGGTTGGGAGCAACATGGAAGGGGGTGAGTGGGTTGTGGGGGCAACAGGGAAGGGAGTGGGTGGCTTGTTGGGGGCAACAGGGAAGGGGGTGGTTCGTGGATGTGGGCAACAGGGAAGAGTTTGGGGTAAACAGGCAAGGGTGTTGGTGTATGGGTGGGCGTAACAGGGAAGGTGATGAATGGGTGGGGGCAACAGGGAAGTGTGTGGGTGGGTGGGTGGGGGCAACAGGGAAGGGAGTGGGTGGGGACAACAGGGAAGGGGGGTGTGTGGGTAGGTGGGGGCAACACGGAAGGGGGTGGTTCCGTGGATGTGGGCAACAGGGAAGGGCTTGGGGTAAACAGGCAAGGGGGTTGGTTTGTGGGTGGGTGTAACAGGGAAGGTGATGAGTGGGTGGGGGCAACAGGGAAGTGTGTGGGTGGGGACAACAGAGAAGGGGGTGTGTGGGTGGGTTGGGCAACATGGAAGGGGGTTGGTGGGTTTGAGGGGGCAACAGGGAAGGGGTTAGATGGGTGGGTTGGGGGCAACAGGGAAGGGGGTTGGTGCGTGGGTGGGATAACACGGAAGTGGTTGGGTTTTTGGGTGGGGGCAACAGGGATGGTGGGTGGGTGGCTGGTTGGGAGCAACAGGGAATCGGATTGTTGGGTGGGGGCAAAGGCAAAGGGGTGGGTGAGTGGGGGGCAACAGAGAAGGTGGTGGTAGCAACAGGGAAGCTGGTGTGTGGGTCGCGGCTAGAGGGATCGGGGTCGTTTGGTGGAAGCTGCATGGAAGGGAGTGGGTGAGAGCGCAGAAATAGTCAACAGGGTGTGTGTGTGGTTGGGCATAACAGGGAAGGTGTTGAGTGGGTGGAGGCAACAGGGAAGTGTGTGGGTGGGTGGGTGGGGGCAACAGGGAAGGGCATGGGTTGGATCTTCAGGGAAGGAGATGGTTGGGAGGGTGGGGACAACAGGGAATGGGGTGGGTGTGTGTGTGGGGTCAACATGGAAAGGGTGGATGGGTGGTTGGGGGAACAGAGACGGAGATGTATGGGTTGGTGGGGGCAAAAGAGAAGGTGGTGGGTGTGTGGGGGCAACAGGGAAGGGGCTGCCAGGGTGGGTTGTGGCCACAGGGAAGGGGGTGTGTGGTTGGGTATGGGCAACAGTCAAGGGGGTGGGTCAGTTTTTGGGGCATCAGGGAAGGGGTTGTGTGGGTGGGGGCAACAGGAAAGGGGGTAGGTGGGGGCAACAGGGTACTGCATGGGAGTGTGTGTGGGTAGGGGCAGTAGGGAAGGGAGTGGGTTGGTGGGTTGGGGCAACAGGGAAGGGGGTGGGTGGGTGGGTTGGGGCAACCGGGAAGGGGGTGGGTTTGTGGGTGGGGGCAACAATGAATGGGGTGGGTGGTTGGGGAGGGCAACAGCGAAGGGGCTGGGTGTGTGGGTGGGGGCAATTGGGGAAGAGAGCGTGTGGGTGGGTGGGGGCAACACGGAAGTGAATTGCATGGTTGGGTGGGGGCAACAGGGAACGGATGGATGGGTAGTTGTGTGGGTCAACAGGGAAGGGGTTGTGTGAGTGGCTGGGAGCAAGATGGAAGTGGGGATGGGTGGATGGGTCAACAGGGATGGGTGGTGTGTGCGTGGTTGGGGGCAACATGGAAAGGGGTGAGTGGGTTGTGGGGGCAACAGGGAAAGGAGAGGGTGGCTTGGTGGGGGCAACAGGGAAGGGGAGGATCCATGGATGTGGGCAACAGGGAATGGCTTGGGGTAAACAGGGAAGGGGTTTGGTGTGTTGGTGGGCGTAACAGGGAAGGTGATGAGTGGGTGGGGGCAACAGGGAAGTGTGTGGGTGGGATTGTGGGGGCAACAGGGAAGGGGAGGGTGGGTGGGGGAGCAACAGGGAAGGGGGTGTGGGTGGGGCAACAGGGAAGGGAGTGGATGTGGACAACAGGGAAGGGGTTGTGTGAGTGGGTGGGGCAACATGGAAGGGAGTGGATAGTTTTCAGGGGGCAACAGGGAAGGGGTTAGATGGGTGGATTGGGGCAACAGGGAAGTGTGTGGGTGCGTGGTTGGTGTCAACATGGAAGGGGGTGGGTGGTTGGGTGGGGGCAACAGGGAAGGGGTGGGTGGGTGGGTGGTTGGGGGCAACATGGAAGTGGGTGTGTTGTTGGATGGGGCAAAAGGGAAGGGGTCAGTTGGTGTGTGGCTGGGAGCAACAGGGAAGGAGGTTGTTGGGTGGGGACAACAGGCAAAGGGGTGGGTGAGCAGGGTGGCAACAGGGAAGAGGGTGGGGGCAACAGGGAAAGGGGTGGGAGGGTGGTGTCTACAAGGATGGGGTGGGTGGGTGGGGGCAGGAGGGAAGGGAGTTGGTGAGAGCACAGAAAATGTCAACAGGGTGGGTGAGTGGGTGAGCTCAACAAGGACTGGGCTGTGTGGGGGCAACAGGGAAGGGCATGACTTGGAGCAGCATTGAAAGGAAAGTGGTGGGTGTGTGGGTGGGGTCAACATGGAAGGTGTGCATGGGTGGTTGGGGTGAACAGAGATGGAGGTGTTTGGGATGGTGGGGCAACAGTGAAGGTGGTGGGTGTGTGGGGGCAACAGGGAAGGGGCTGCCTGGGTGGGTGGGGGCCACAGGGAATGGGGTGTGTGGTTGGGTGTGGGCAACAGGCAAGCGGATGGGTCAGTGGGTGGGGGCATCAGGGAAGGTTTTGTGTGGATGGGGGCAAGAGGCAAGGGGGTAGGTGTGGGATACAGGGAAGTGTGTGGGTGTGTGTGTGTGTAGGGGCAGTAGGGAAGGGAGTAGGTTGCATGGTTGGGGCAACAGGGAAGGGGGTGGGTGGGTCGGTTGGGGCAACCGGGAAGGGGGTGGGTTGGTGGGTGGGGGCAAAAATGAATGGGATGGGTGGTTGGGACAACAGGGATGGGTGGCGTGTGCATGGTTGGGAGCAACATGGAAGGGGGTGAGTGGGTTGTGGGGGCAACAGGGAAGGGAGTGGGTGGCTTGTTGGGGGCAACAGGGAAGGGGGTGGTTCGTGGATGTGGGCAACAGGGAAGAGTTTGGGGTAAACAGGCAAGGGTGTTCGTGTATGGGTGGGCGTAACAGGGAAGGTGATGAATGGGTGGGGGCAACAGGGAAGTGTGTGGGTGGGTGGGTGGGGGCAACAGGGAAGGGAGTGGGTGGGGACAACAGGGAAGGGGGGTGTGTGGGTAGGTGGGGGCAACACGGAAGGGGGTGGTTCCGTGGATGTGGGCAACAGGGAAGGGCTTGGGGTAAACAGGCAAGGGGGTTGGTTTGTGGGTGGGTGTAACAGGGAAGGTGATGAGTGGGTGGGGGCAACAGGGAAGTGTGTGGGTGGGGACAACAGAGAAGGGGGTGTGTGGGTGGGTTGGGCAACATGGAAGGGGGTTGGTGGGTTTGAGGGGGCAACAGGGAAGGGGTTAGATGGGTGGGTTGGGGGCAACAGGGAAGGGGGTTGGTGCGTGGGTGGGATAACACGGAAGTGGTTGGGTTTTTGGGTGGGGGCAACAGGGATGGTGGGTGGGTGGCTGGTTGGGAGCAACAGGGAATCGGATTGTTGGGTGGGGGCAAAGGCAAAGGGGTGGGTGAGTGGGGGGGCAACAGAGAAGGTGGTGGTAGCAACAGGGAAGCTGGTGTGTGGGTCGCGGCTACAGGGATCGGGGTCGTTTGGTGGGAGCTGCATGGAAGGGAGTGGGTGAGAGCGCAGAAATAGTCAACAGGGTGTGTGTGTGGTTGGGCATAACAGGGAAGGTGTTGAGTGGGTGGAGGCAACAGGGAAGTGTGTGGGTGGGTGGGTGGGGGCAACAGGGAAGGGCATGGGTTGGATCTTCAGGGAAGGAGATGGTTGGGAGGGTGGGGACAACAGGGAATGGGGTGGGTGTGTGTGTGGGGTCAACATGGAAAGGGTGGATGGGTGGTTGGGGGAACAGAGACGGAGATGTATGGGTTGGTGGGGGCAAAAGAGAAGGTGGTGGGTGTGTGGGGGCAACAGGGAAGGGGCTGCCAGGGTGGGTTGTGGCCACAGGGAAGGGGGTGTGTGGTTGGGTATGGGCAACAGTCAAGGGGGTGGGTCAGTTTTTGGGGCATCAGGGAAGGGGTTGTGTGGGTGGGGGCAACAGGAAAGGGGGTAGGTGGGGGCAACAGGGTACTGCATGGGAGTGTGTGTGGGTAGGGGCAGTAGGGAAGGGAGTGGGTTGGTGGGTTGGGGCAACAGGGAAGGGGGTGGGTGGGTGGGTTGGGGCAACCGGGAAGGGGGTGGGTTTGTGGGTGGGGGCAACAATGAATGGGGTGGGTGGTTGGGGAGGGCAACAGCGAAGGGGCTGGGTGTGTGGGTGGGGGCAATTGGGGAAGAGAGTGTGTGGGTGGGTGGGGGCAACACGGAAGTGAATTGCATGGTTGGGTGGGGGCAACAGGGAACGGATGGATGGGTAGTTGTGTGGGTCAACAGGGAAGGGGTTGTGTGAGTGGCTGGGAGCAACATGGAAGTGGGGATGGGTGGATGGGTCAACAGGGATGGGTGGTGTGTGCGTGGTTGGGGGCAACATGGAAGGGGGTGAGTGGGTTGTGGGGGCAACAGGGAAGGGAGTGGGTGTCTTGGTGGGGGGCAACAGTGAAGGTGGTGGTTCCATGGATGTGGGCAACAGGGAATGTCTTGGGCTACACAGGGAATGGGGCTGGTGTGTGGGTGGGCATAACAGGGAAGGTGATGAGTGGGTGGGGGCAACAGGGAAGTGTGTGAGTGGGTGGGAGGGGGCAACAGGGAAGGGGGGTGTGGATGGGGAAGCAACAGGGAATGGGTTGTGGTTTGGGACAACTGGGAAGGGAGTGGGTGGGGACAACAGGGAAGTGTGTGATGGGTGGGTGGGGCAACATGGAAGGGAGTGGGTGGGTTTGAGGGGGCAACAGGGAAGGGGTTAGATGGGTGGGTTGGGGGCAACAGGTAAAGGGGTGAGTGCATAGGTTTGAGCAACACAGAAGTGGGTGGGTTGTTGGGTGGGGGAAACAGGGAAGGGGTAGGTGGGTGGGTGGTTGGGGGCAACAGGGAAAGGGATTGTTGGGTGGGGGCAACAGGCAAAGGGTTGGGTGAGTGCAGGGGCAACAGAGATGGTGGTCGTGGCGACAGGGAAGGGTGTGGGTGGATCGCGGCTACAGGGATGGGGTTCATTGGGTGGGGGCTGCATGGAAGGGAGTGGGTGAGAGCGCGGAAATGGTCAACACGGTGGGTGAGTGGATGGGTGCAACAAGGAATGCGGTGGGTGGGAGCAAAATGTAAAGGGGTGTGTGGGGGCAACAGGGAAGGGCATGGGTTGGGGCAGCAGGGAAGTAGATGGTTGGGAGGTTGGGGGCAACAGGAAACGAGGTGGGTGGTTGTGTGTGTTCAACATGGAAAGGATGGATGGGTGGTTGGGGGGAACAGAGACGTAGGTGTTTGGGATGGTGGGGGCAATTAAGAAGGTGGTGGGTGTGTGGGGGCAACAGGGAAGGGTCTGCCTGGGGTGGGTTGTGGCCACAGGGAAGGGCGTGTGTGGTTGGGTGTGGATAACAGTCAAGGGGGTGGGTCGGTTTGTGGGGCATCAGGGAAGGGGTTGTGTGGGTGGGGGCAACATGAAAGGGGGTAGGTGGGGGCAACAGGGAAGTGCATGGGAGTGTTTGTGGGTAGGGGCAGTAGGGAAGGGAGTGGGTTGGTGGGTTTGTGCAAAAGGGAATGCGGTGGGTGGGTGGGTTGTGGAAACAGGTACGGGGGTGGGTGTGAGGGTTGGGGCAAGAGGGAAGGTGGTGGGTGGGTGGGTGGGGGCAACTGGGAATGCTGCGGGTGTTTGTGTGCAACAAGGAATGTGGTGAGTGGGTGGGGGCAACAGGGAATGGGATGGGGGCAAAAGGGAATGGGATTGGTTGGTTGGGGCAACAGGGAAGAGGGTTTGGGGCAAAAGGGAAGGGGGTGGGTTGGTTGGGGCAACAGGGAAGAAGAAGGGTGGGTGTGTGGTGGCAACTGGGAAGGTTGTATGTGTGTAGGGGCAACAGGGAAGGGGTGGTTGGGTGGGGATGCAACCGGGAATGTGGTGCGCATTTGCGTTGGGACAACAGGGAAGGGGGTGTGTCGGTGGGTGGGTGTGGGCAACAGGGAAGTGGTTGGGTGAGTGCCAGGGGGCAACATGGAAGTGGGGATGGGTAGGTACGTCAAAAGGGATGGGTGGCATGTGCGTGGTTGGGGGCAACATGGAAGGGGGTGAGTGGGTTGTGGGGGCAACAGGGAAGGGAGTGGGTGGCTTGGTGGGGGCAACAGGGTAGGGCATTGGTCCGTGGATGTAGGCAACAGGGAAGGGGGTGGGGTAAACAGGGAAAGGGGTTGGTGTCTGGGTGGGCGTAACAGGGAAGGTGATGAGTGGGTGGGGGCAACAGGGAAGTGTGTGGGTGGGTGGGTGTGAGCAACAGAGAAGGGGAGGGTGGGTGGGGACAATAGGGAAGGGAATGGGTGGGGACAACATTGAAGTCGGTGGTTGGGTTTGTGGGGGCAACAGGGAAGGGGGTGGGTTCTTGGGTGGGAGCAACAGGGAAGGGGTGGGTGGGTGGGTGGTTGGGGTCAGCAGGAAGGGTGTTGTTGGGTGGGGGCAACAGGCAAAGGGGTGGGTGAGCGGGGGGGCAACAGGGAAGGAGGTAGTGACAACAGGGCAGGGGGTTGGTGAGTTGGGGCTACAGAGAAGTGGGTGTGTGGGTGTGGGCAGCAGGGAAGTGAGTGGGTGAGAGCGTGGAAATAGTGAAAATGGTGGGTGTGTGTTTGGGGTCAACATGGAAGGGGTGGGTGGGTGGTTGGGCGGAACAGAGACGGAGGTGTTTGGGTTGGTGGAGGCAACAGAGAATGTGGTGGGTGTGTGAGGGCAACAGGGAAGCGGCTGTCTGGTTGGGTGAGGGCAACAGGGAATGGGGTGTGTGGGTGGGTGTGGGCAACTGTCAAAGGGGTGGTCGGTGTGTGGGGGCATCAGGGAAGGGGATGTGTGGGTGGGGGCATCAGGCAAGTTGGTAAGTGGAGGCAACAGGGAAGTGCCTGGGTGTGTGTATGGGTAGGGTCAGTAGGGAAAGGGGTGGGTGGTTGTGGGTAATTGGGGAAGGGAGTGTGTGGGTGGGTGGGGGCAACAGGGAAGTGGGTTGCATGGTTGGGTGGGGGCAACAGGGAAGTGGGTGTGTGGGTAGTTGGGCTGGGGCAACAGGGAAGGGGTTGGATGATTGGCTGGGAGCAACATGGAAGGGGGGATGGATAGGTGGGTCAACCACGATGGGTGGCGTGTCTGTGGTTGGGGGCAACATGGAAGGGGGTGAGTGGGTTGTGGGGGCAACAGGGAAGGGAGTGGTTGGCTTGGTGGTGGCAACAGGGAAGCGTGTTGGTCTGTGGATGTTGGCAATAGGGAAGGGGGGTGTGGTAAACAGGGAAGGGGGTTGGTGTGTGTGTGGGCATAACTAGAAGGTGATGAGTAGGTTGGGGTAACAGGGAAGTGTTTGGGTGGGTGGGTGGGGGCAACAGGAAATAGAGCATGGGTGGGGATCCACAGGGAAGGGGGTGTGGGTGGAGACAACAGGGAAGGGAGTGGGTGGGGACAACATGGAATGGGGTGGGTGGGTTTATGCGGGCAACAGGGAAGGGGGTGGTTGGGTGGGTTGGGGGTAACAGTGAAGGTGGTGGGTGCATGGGTGGGGGCAACATGGAAGTGGGTGTGTTGTTTGGTGGGGCAACAGGGAAGGGTTGGGTTGATGGGTGGTGGGGGGGCAACAGGGAAGGGAGTTGTTGAGTGAGGGCAACAGGCAAAGGGGTGGGTGAGGGGGGGGCAATAGTGAAGAGGGTGGGGGCAACAGGGTAAGGTGTGGGAGGGTGGGGTCTACAGGGATGGGGGTGGGTGGATGGGGGCAGCAGGGATGGGAGTGGGTGAGAGCACGGAAATAGTCAACAGGGTGGGTGAGTGGGTGGGCGCAACAAGGACTGGGTTGGATCTGGGCAAAAGGGAAACGGGTGTGTGGTGGCAACAGGGAAGGGCATGAGTTGGGACAGCATTGAAGGGGATGGATGGGAGGGTGGGGGCAACAGGGAATGGGGTGGGTGTTTGTGGGGGGCAACAGGGAAGGGGCTAGTTGTGTGGGTGGGCGCAATTGGGGAAGGGAGTGTGTGGGTTGGTGGGGGCAACACGGAAGTGGGTTGCATTTTTGGGTGGGGGCAACAGGGAAGGGGGTGGTGGGTAGTTCGATGGGTGCAACAGGGAAGGGGTTGGGTGAGTGGCTGGGGGCAACATGGAAGGGAGAATGGGTGGATGGGACAACAGGGATGGGTGGCGTGTGCGTGATTGGGGGCAACATGGAAGGGGGTGAGTGGGTTGTGGGTGCTAAAGGGAAGGGACTGGGTCGCTTGGTGGGGGCAACAGGGAAGGGGGCGGTTCTGTGGATGTGGGCAACAGGGAAGATCTTGGGGTAAACAGGCAAGGGTGTTGGTGTGTGGGTGGGCGTAACAGGGAAGGTGATGAATGGGTGGGGGCAGCAGGGAAGTGTGTTGGTGGGTGGGTGGGGGCAACAGGGAAGGGAGTGGGTGGGGACAACAGGGAAGTGGGTGTGTGGGGCATCATGGAAGGGGGTGGGTGGGTTTGAGGGGGCAACAGGGAAGGGAATGGGTGGCTTGTTGGGGGCAAGACCGAAGGGTGTGGTTCCATGGATGTGGGCAACAGGGAAGGACTTGGGGTAAACAGGCAAGGGGTTTGGTGTGTTGGTGGGTGTAACAGGGAAGGTGATGAGTGGGTGGGGGCAACAGGGAAATCTGTGGGTGGGGGCAACAGGGAAGGGAGTGGGTGGGGACAACAGGGAAGGGGGTGTATGGGTGGGTGGGGCAACATGGAAGGAGGTGGGTGGGTTTGAGGGGGCAACAGGGAAGGGATTTGATGGGTGGGTTGGTGGAAACAGGGAAGGGGGTGGGTGGGTGTGGGCAACACGGAAGTGGGTGGGTTGTTGGGTGGGGGCAACAGGGAATCGGATTGTTGGGTGGGGGCAACAGGCAAAGGGGTGGGTGAGTGGGGGGCAACAGAGAAGGTGGTGGGGGCAACAGGGAAGAGGGTGGGTGCATCGCAGCTACAGGGATGTGGGTCATTGGGTGGGGGCTGCATGGAAGGGAGTGGGTGAGAACGCGGAAATAGTCAACAGGGTGGGTGAGTGGGTAGGCGCAACAACGAATGAGGTGGGTGGGGACAAAAGGGAAAGGGGTGTGTGGGTGTGTGGGGTCAACATGGAAAGGGTCGGTAGGCTTTTGGGGGGGAACAGAGATGGACGTGTTTGGGTTGTTGGAGGCAACAGAGAAGGCAGTGGGTGTGTGGGGGCAACAGGGAAGTGGCTGCCTGTGTGGGTTGTGGCCACAGGGAAGGGGGTGTGTGGTCGCGTGTGGGCAACAGTCAAGGGGGTGGGTCAGTTTGTGGGGCATCAGGGAAGGGTTTGTGTGAGTGGGGGCAACAGGCAATGGGGTATGTGGGGGCAACAGGGAAGTGCGTGGGAGTGTGTGTGCATTGGGCAGTAAGGAAGGGGGTGGGTTGGTGGGTTGGGGCAACAGGTAAGGTGGAGGGTGAGTGGGTGGGCTGGGGCAAAAGGGAAGAGGATAGGTGCATGGGCTGGGGCAACAGGGAAAGGGGGTGTGTGTTTGGGGGCAACAGGGAAGAGGTGGTTGGGTGGGGGAGGCAACAGGGAAGGGTGTAGGTGGGTGGGTGGGGGCAATTGGGGAAGGTAGTGGGTGGGTGGCTGTGGGCAACAGGGAAGGGGGTGCGTGGCTGGTTGGGGGCAACTGGGAAGGGGTTTGGAGTTTGTGTGCAACAGGGAATGTCGTGAGTGGGTGGGGGCAACACGGAAGGGGTGGGTTGGTTGGGGCAACAGGGAAGAAGAAGGGTGGGTTTGTGATGGCAACTGGGAAGGTGGTGGGTGTGTGGGGGCAACAGGAAAGTGGTGGGTGGGTGGGGGTGCACACGGGAATGTGGTGCACGTTTGGGATGGGCACCAGGGAAGGGGGTGGGTCGGTGGGTGGGCATAATATGGACAGAGTTGGGTGGCTGGTTGGGGCAACAGGGAAGGGGTTGTGTCGGTGGGGGGGGGGGGCAACAGGGAAGGGGCTGCCTGGGTGGGTTGTGGCCAAAGGGAATGGGGTGTGTGGTTGGTTGTTGGCAACAGTCAAGGGGGTGTGTTGGTTTGTGGGGAATCAGGGAATGGTTTGCGTGGATGGGTGCAACAGGCAAGGGGGTAGGTGGGGGCAACAAGGAAGTGTGTGGGAGTGTGTGTGGCAGGGAGAGTAGGGAAGGGGGTTTTGTTGGTGGATTTGGGCAACAGGGTAGGGGTGGGTGGATGGGTTGGGGCAGCAAGTAAGGGGGTGGGTGTGTGGGTTGGGGCTACAGGGAAGGGGGTGGGTGTGTGGGGGAGGCAACAGGGAATGTTGTAGGTGGGTGGGTGGGGGCAATTTTGGATGGTAGTGGGTGGGTGGCTGTGGGCAACAGGGAAGGGGGTGCGTGGCTGGGTGGGGGCAACTGGGAAGGGGGGTGGGGGCAACAGGGAAGGGGTGGATTGGTTGGGGCAGCAGGGAAGAAGAAGGGTGGGTGTGTGCGGGCAACAGGTAAGGGGTGGGTGGGTTGGGGGGGCAACACGAAAGGGGCTGGGTGGGTGGGTGTGGGCAATTGGGGAAGGGAGTATGTGGGTGGGTGGGGCAACAAGGAAGTGGGTTGCATGTTTGGGTGGGGGCAACAAGGAAGGGGGTGGGTGTGTAGTTGGGTGTGGGCAACAGGGAAGTGTTTGGGTGAGTGGCTGGGGGCAACAAGGAAGTGGGGATGGGTGGGTGGGTCAAAAGGGACGGGTGGCGTGTGCATGGTTGGGGGCAACATGGATGAGGATGAGTGGGTGGGTAGGGACAACATGGAAGGGGGTGGGTGGGTTTATGGGGGCAACAGAGAAGGGGGTTAATGGGTAGGTGGGGAGCAACATGGAAGTGGGTGTGTGCGTAGGTGGGGGAAACAGGGAAGGGGTGGGTGGGTGGTTGGTTGGGGGCAACTTGGAAGGGGGTGGGTGGGTGGGGGCTAGAGTGAAGGGTTGGGTGGGTGTGGGCAGCAGTGAAGGGACTGGGTGAGAGCATGGAAATAATGAACAGGGTGGGAGAGTGGGTGGACGCAACAAGGATTGGGGTGGGTGGGGGCAAAAGGGAAATGGGTGTGTGGGGGCAACAGGGAAGGGCATGGGTTGGGGCAGCAGGGAAGGGGATGGGTGAGTGGGTGGGATCAACAGGGACGGGGTGGGTGGGTGTGTGGGGGGAACAGAGAAGGTGGTGGGTGTGTGGGGGCAACAGGGAAGAGGCTGACTGGGTGGGTGAGGGCCACAGGGAACAGTATGGTTGGGTGGGTGAGGGCAACAGTCAAGGGGGTGGGTCGGTGGTTGGGGGCATCAGGGAAGCTGTTGTGTGGGTGGGGGTGACAGGCAAGGTGGTAAGTGGGGGCAACAGGGAAGTGCGTGGGTTTGTGTGTGGGTAGGGGCAGTAGGAAAGGAGGTGGGTTGGTGGGTGGGAGCCACAGGGAAGGGGGTGTGTGGGTGGGTGGGGCAATTGGGGAAGGGAGTGTGTGGGTGGGTGGGGGCAACAAGGAAGTGGGTTGCATAGTTGGGTGGGGGCAACAGGGAAGGGGTTGGGTGAATGGCTGAGGCAACATGGAAGGGGGATGGCTGGGTGGGTCAACAGGGATGGGTGGTGTGTGCGTGGTTGGGGGCAACATTGAAGGGGGTGATTGGGTTGTGGGGGCAACAGGGAAAGGAGTGGGTGGCTTGGTGGGGGCAACAGGGAAGGGGGTGGTTTGTGGATGTGGGCAACAGGGAAGGGGGTGAGGTAAACAGGGAAGGGGTATGGGCAACAGGGAAGGTGATACATGGGTGGGGTCAACAGGGAAGGATGTGGGCGGGTGGCGGCAACAGGGAAGGGGGTGGGTGGGTGCGTGCAGGCAATTGGGGAAGGGAGTGGGTGGGTGGCTGTGGGCAACAGGGAAGGGGGTACATGGGTGGGTGGGGGTAACTGGGAAGTGGGTGGATGTGTGGGTGAGTGTGGGCAACAGGGAAGGGGGGTGGGTGGTTGGGAGTGTGGAGTCAATAGAGAAAGGGGTGGGTGGTTCATTGGGGGCAGGACAGATGGTTGTGTATGGGTGGGTGGGGGCAAGAGGGAAGGGGTGGAGGGTGGGTGTATCAACAGGGACGGGTGGTGTGTGCGTGTTTGGGGGCTACATGGAAAAGCGTGGTTGCTGAGTGGAGGCAACAGGGAAGGGGGTGCGGGCAACAGGGAAGTGGATGGGTGGTTGGTGGGAGCAACAGGGAAGGGGGTGTGTCACTGGGTGCGGGCAACAGCGAAGGGGGTGGATCTGTTGGTGGGGGCAACAGGGAAGGGGGTGCAGGCAACAGGGTAGGGGGTTGGTGGGTGGGTGGAGGTAACAGGGAAGGAGATGGGTGGGTGGTGGCGACAGGGAAGTTGGTGGGTGGGTGGATGCGGCCAACATGGAAGTGGGTGGGAGGGTGGGGGCAACAGGGAAGGGGGTGGGTGTTTGTGTGCAAGAGGGAAAGTGGTGGGTGGGAGGGGGCAACAGGGAATGGGATGGGGGCAACAGGGAAATATTTGGATAGGGACAACAGGGAAGGTGGTTGGTGGTTGGGTAAGGGCAACAGGGAAGGTGGTGGTTGATGGATGGGGTAACAGGGAAAGATGTGGGTGTGTGGGGGGAACAAGGAAGGGGGTGGGTGCGTGGGTGGGTGGGGGGGCAACAGGGAAGGACTGGAGGCAACAGGGAAGGTTCTGTGTGGGTGGGGTCAACAGGGAAGTGGGTGGGGCTACAGGAAAAAGGGTGGGTGTTTGGGTGGGTGGGCGCAACAGGGAAAGGGGTGAATGGCTGGGAGCGGTCAACAGGGAAGGGGTGGCTGGGTGTCTGGGGCAACAGTGAAGGGGGTGGGGTGTTGGGTGGGGGGGGCACCAGGAAAGGGGTGTGTGGGTGGGGGCAGCAGGGAAGAGGATGTGTGGGTGGGGGCAACAGGGAATGGGGTGGGTTCATGGGTGGGGACAACAGGGAAGCGGGTGGGTAGGTGGGTGGGGGCAACAAGGAAGGTGGTGTGTGGGTGAGTGGGTGGTGGCAACAGGGAAGGGGGTTTTTCGGTGGTTGCTTGGGGGGCAACAGGGAAGGGGTGACTGGGTGTGGGCAACAGGGAAGGGGGTGGATGGCTAGGGGCCCAGAGGGAAGGTGTAGGGTCGGTCGGGGCAACAGGGAAGTGGGTGGGGAAACTGGGAAGGGGGTTGGTGGGTTGGAGGGGGGTAACAGGGAAGGTGATGAGTTGGGGGGGCAACAGGAAAGGAGTGGGTGGGTGGGGGTGCAACAGGGAAGGGGGTGTGGGTGTGGGTGGGGACAACAGGGACGGGAGTGGGTGCTTGGGGACAACTTGGAAGTGGGTGGGTGGTTATGTAGGGGCAACAGGGATGGGGTGTATGGGTGGGTGGTTGGGGGCAACAGGGAAGGGGATGTGTGGGTGGGTGGGGGCGACATGGAAATGGGTGGGTGGTTGAGTGGGAGTGACGGGAAGGGGTGGGTTGGTGGGTGGTTGGGAGCAACAGGTAAGGGGGTTGTTGGCTGGGTGCAACAGGCAAAGGGGTGGGTGAGCGGGGGGCAACGTGGAAGGGGGTGAGTGGGTGGGGGCTACAAGGAAGGGGGTGGGTGGGTTGGTGCAACTGGGAAGGGGTGGGTGGGTAGGTAGGTTGGGGCAACAGGGAAGGGGCTGGGTGGCGACAACAGGGAAAGGGGCAGGTGGGTGTTTGGGGACAACATGGAAGTGGGTGGATGAGATTGTGGGGGCAACAGGGAAGTGGGTGGGTGGGTGGGTATGGGCAACAGTCAAGTGTGTTGGTGGGTGGTTGGGGGCAAGAGGGAAATTGATGGGTGCGTTGTTGTGGGTAACAGGGAAGGTGTGGGTCGGTGGGTGGGGGCATCAGGGAAGGGGTTGTGTGGGTGGGCAAGGCGTGGGTGGGGTCAACAGGGAAGTGCGTGGGTGTATGGGTGGGTAGGCGCAATAGGAAAGGGGGTGGGATGATGGGTTGTGGCAAAAGGGATGGGGGTGTGTGGGTGGGTATGGGCAACAGTCAAGTGTGTTGGTGGGTGGTTGGGGGCAAGAGGGAAGTTGGTGCGTGCGTTGTTGTGGGCAAGAGGGAAGGTATGGGTCGGTGGGTGGGGGCATCAGGGAAGAGGTTGTGTGGGTGGAGGCAACAGGCAAGGGGGTGCATGGGTGTATGGGTGGGTAGGCGCAATAGGGAAGGAGGTGGGATGGTGGGTTGTGGCAAAGGGAAGGGGGTTGGTGGGTGGGTTGGGGCAACAGGGAAGGGGGTGGGTGGGTTTTGGCAACAGGGAAGGGGTGGGTGGGTGGGTAGGGGCAACAGGGAATGGGGTGGGGGCAACAGGGAATGGGGTGGGTTCATGGGGGCAACAGGGAAGAGGGTTATTGGGTGGGTTGTGGCAACAGGGAAGGGGGTGGGTGGGTGCTGGGTTGGGGCAAAAGGGAAGGGGGGTGGGTGGGTGGGTAGGGAAAACAGGGAATGGGGTGGGGGCAACAGGGAAGGGGGTGAGTTGGTGGGGGTAACAGGGAAGGAGGTGGGGAGGGTGGCTGGGGGCAACAGGTAAGGGGTGGTTGGGTGGGGGCAACATGGAAGGAGTGGGTGGGTGGTGGGGCAACAGGGAAGGGTGTGTGTGTGGGGGCAACATGTAAGGGGGTGGGAGTGTGGGGGCAACAGGAAAGGGGTGGATGGGTGGGGGTGCAACAGAGCAGCTGTTGCAGGGTGGGTGGGGGCAACAGGGAAGAGGGTGAGTTGCTGGGTGCGGGCAACATGGAAGGGGGTGGCTGAGTGGTGGGAGGCAACAGAGAAGGGGGTGGCTGTGTGGGTGGGGGCAATTGGGGAAGGGAGTGTGTGCGTGGCTGGGGGCAATGGGGAAGGGGGGTGCGTGGGTGGGTGGCAGCAACAGGAAAGGGGGTGAGGGCAACAGGGAAGGAGGCTGGTGGGGGGGGGTGGGGGTAACAGGGAAGGTGAAGGGTGGGTGGGAGCAACAGGGACGTTTGTTGGTGGGTGGGTGAGGGCAACATGGAAGGAGATGGGAGGGTGGGGGCTACAGGAAAGGGGGTGGGTGTTTGTGTGCAACAAGGAATGTGGTGGGTGTGTGGGGGCAACAGGGAATGGGGTGGGGGCAACAGGGAAATATCTGGATTGGGACAACAGCAAAGGGGGTGGGTGGGTGGGTGGGAGCAACAGGGAAGGGAGTGGGTGGGTGGGTGGGGGCAACAGGGAAGGTGCTGGGTGGATGGGTGGGGTCAACATGGAAGGGGCTGACTGTTTGGGTGGGGGCCACAGGGAAGGAGGTGTGTGGGTGGATGTAAGCAACAGTCAAGGATGTTGGTGGGTCATTGGGGGCAAGATGGAAGGTGTGGGTCGGTGGGTGGGGGCATCAGGGAAGGGGTTGTGTGAGTGGGGGCAACAGGGAAATGCATGGGTGTGTGTGTGCATAGGGGCAATAGGGAAGGGTTTGGGATGGTGGGTTGGGGCAACAGGGAAGGCGGTGGGTATGTGGGGGTAACAGGGAAGGGTGTGGGTATGTGGGGGTAAAAGGGAAGGTGTGGTTGGGTGGGGGAAAGAGGGAAGGGGGTGGGTGGGTAGTTGGGGGCAAGACGCATGGTGGTGAGTGGGTGGGTGGGGGCAACAGTGAAGGTGTTGGGTGAGTAGCTGGGGTCAACATGGAAGGGAGGGTGTGTGGGTGGCAACAGGGAATGGGGTGGGGGCAACAGGGAAATATCTGGATTGGGACAACAGCAAAGGGGGTGGGTGGGTGGGTGGGAGCAACAGGGAAGGGAGTGGGTGGGTGGGTGGGGGCAACAGGGAACGTGGTGTGTTCATGGCTGGGGGCAACAGGGAAGGGTGTTGGGGTGTGGGTGGTGGTAACAGGGAAGGGGCTGTTTGGGTTGGTGTGTCGCAGCAACAGGGAAGGCGGGTGTTTGGGTGGCTGTTTGGGGGCAACAGGGAAGTGGGTGTATGGGTGGGTGGGGGCAACAGGGAAGGGGGTTGGTGGAAGCAACATGGAAGGGAGTTGGTGTGTGGGTGGAGGCAATAGGAAAGGTGCTGGAAGGATGGGGAACAGGTAAGTGGGCTGGTGGGTGGGTGGGGACAATAGGGAACGGGGTGGCTGGGTGGGGGCAACAGGGAAGGTGGTGAATGAGTGGAGGCAAAACGGAAATGGGGTGGGTAGTTGGGTGTGGGCAACAGGGAAGGCGGTGAGTGGGTGTGGCATTCAGCGAAGGGGTTGGTTGCGTGAGTGGGTGGGTGGGGAAAACAGGGAAGGTGGGGTGGGTGG
>JANJGN010003690.1:0-41619 GCA_026770705.1 Isurus oxyrinchus | reverse complement strand
AGGGGGTCACTGTAGAGAGGGAGGGCGAGAGAGGAAGGGGAGAGGTCAGTGTAGGGAGTCATTGGAGAGAGGGAGGGGGGAGAGAGGGAGGGGAGAGCTCAGTGTAGGGGGTCACTGTAGAGAGGGAGGGGGAGAGAGGTCAGTGTAGGGAGTGACTGTGGAGAGGGAGGGAGAGCGGGAGGGGAGAGCTCAGTGTAGGGAGTGACTGTGGAGAGGGAGGGAGAGCGGGAGGGGAGAGGTCAGTGTAGGGAGTCACTGTGGAGAGGGAGGGAGAGCGGGGAGGGGAGAGCTCAGTGTAGGGAGTGACTGTGGAGAGGGAGGGAGAGCGGGAGGGGAGAGGTCACTGTAGGGAGTGACTGTGGAGAGGGAGGGAGAGCGGGAGGGGAGAGCTCAGTGTAGGGAGTGACTGTGGAGAGGGAGGGAGAGTGGGAGGGGGAGAGGTCAGTGTAGGGAGTCACTGTGGAGAGGGAGGGAGAGCGGGAGGGGAGAGCTCAGTGTAGGGGGTCACTGTGGAGAGGGAGGGGGAGAGAGGGAGGGGAGAGGTCAGTGTAGGGAGTGACTGTAGAGAGGGAGGGGGAGAGAGCAGGAGGGGAGAGCTCAGTGTAGGGAGTGACTGTGGAGAGGGAGGGAGAGCGGGAGGGGAGAGTTCAGTGTAGGGAGTCACTGTGGAGAGGGAGGGAGAGCGGGAGGGGAGAGGTCAGTGTAGGGAGTGACTGTGGAGAGGGAGGGGGAGAGCGGGAGGGGAGAGCTCAGTATAGGGAGTCACTGTGGAGAGGGAAGGGAGAGCGGGAGGGGAGAGGTCAGTGTGTAGGGAGTCACTGGAGAGGGAGGGAGAGCGGGAGGGGGAGAGCTCAGTGTAGGGGGTCACTGTGGAGAGGGAAGGAGAGCGGGAGGGGAGAGCTCAGTGTAGGGGGTCACTGTGGAGAGGGAGGGAGAGCGGGAGGGGAGAGCTCAGTGTAGGGAGTCACTGTGGAGAGGGAGGGAGAGCGGGAGGGGAGAGCTCAGTGTAGGGAGGTGACTGTGGAGAGGGAGGGAGAGCGGGAGGGGAAAGCTCAGTGTAGGGAGTCACTGTGGAGAGGGAGGGAGAGCGGGAGGGGAGAGCTCAGTGTAGGGAGTGACTGTGGAAAGGGAGGGGGGAGAGCGGGAGGGGAGAGCTCAGTGTAGGGAGTGACTGGAGAGGGAGGGAGAGCGGGAGGGGAGAGCTCAGTGTAGGGAGTGACTGTGGAGAGGGAGGGGAGAGCGGGAGGGGAGAGCTCAGTGTAGGGAGTGACTGTGGAGAGGGAGGGAGAGCGGGAGGGGAGAGCTCAGTGTAGGGAGTCACTGTGGAGAGGGAAGGGAGAGCGGGAGGGGAGAGCTCAGTGTAGGGAGTGACTGTGGAGAGGGAGGGAGAGCGGGAGGGGAGAGCACAGTGTAGGGAGTCACTGTGGAGAGGGAAGGGAGAGCGGGAGGGGAGAGCTCAGTGTAGGGAGTCACTGTGGAGAGGGAGGGAGAGCGGGAGGGGAGAGCTCAGTGTAGGGAGTGACTGTGGAGAGGGAGGGGGAGAGCGGGAGGGGAGAGCTCACTGTAGGGAGTGACTGTGGAGAGGCGGGGAGAGCTCAGTGTAGGGAGTGACTGTGGAGAGGGAGGGGAGAGCGGGAGGGGAGAGCTCAGTGTAGGGAGTGACTGTGGAGAGGGAGGGAGAGCGGGAGGGGAGAGCTCAGTGTAGGGAGTCACTGTGGAGAGGGAAGGGAGAGCAGGAGGGGAGAGCTCAGTGTAGGGAGTCACTGTGGAGAGGGAGGGAGAGCGGGAGGGGAGAGCTCAGTGTAGGGAGTGACTGAGGAGAGGGAGAGGGAGAGCGGGAGGGGAGAACTCAGTGTAGGGAGTGACTGAGGAGAGGGAAGGGAGAGCGGGAGGGGAGAGCTCAGTGTAGGGAGTCCCTGTAGAGAGGGAGGGGGAGAGAGGGAGGGGAGAGGTCAGTGTAGGGAGTCACTGGAGAGAGGGAGGGGGGAGAGAGGGAGGGGAGAGGTCAGAGTAGGGGGTCACTGTGGAGAGGGAGGGGAGAGAGGGAGGGGAGAGGTCAGTGTAGGGAGTCACTGTGGAGAGGGAGGGGAGAGAGGGAGGGGAGGGGTCAGTGCAGGGAGTCACTGTAGAGAGGGAGGGGGAGAGAGGGAGGGGAGAGGTCACTGTAGAGAGGGAGGGGGAGAGAGGGAGGGGAGAGGTCAGTGTAGGAGGTCACTGTAGAGAGGGAGGGGAGAGAGGGAGGGGAGAGCTCAGTGTAGGGGGTCACTGTAGAGAGGGAGGGGGGAGATGGGAGGGGAGAGGTCAGTGTAGGAAGACACTGTGGAGAGGGGGGGCGAGAGAGGGAGGGGAGCGGTCAGTGTAGGGGGTCACTGTGGAGGAGGGAGGGGGAGAGAGGGAGGGGAGAGGTCAGTGTAGGGAGTCACTGTGGAGAGGGAGGGGGAGAGAGGGAGGGGAGAGGTCAGTGTAGGGAGTCACTGTGGAGAGGGAGGGGGAGAGAGGGAGGGGAGAGGTCAGTGTAGGGAGTCACTGTAGAGAGGGAGGGGAAGAGGTCAGTGTAGGGAGTCACTGTAGAGAGGGAGGGGGAGAGAGGGAGGGGAGAGGTCAGTGTAGGGAGTCACTGTAGAGAGGGAGGGGGAGAGAGGGAGGGGAGAGGTCAGTGTAGGGAGTCACTGTAGAGAGGGAGGGGGAGAGAGGGAGGGGAGAGGTCAGTGTAGGGGGTCACTATAGAGAGAGAGGGGAGAGAGGGAGGGGAGAGAGGTCAGTGTAGGGAGTCACTGTAGAGAGGGAGGGGGAGAGAGGAGGGGAGAGCTCAGTGTAGGTGGTCACTATAGAGAGAGAGGGGAGAGAGGGAGGGGAGAGGTCAGTGTAGGGAGTCACTGTAGAGAGGGAGGGGGAGAGAGGGAGGGGAGAGGTCAGTGTAGGGGGTCACTATAGAGACGGAGGAGGAGAGAGGGAGGGGAGGAGGTCAGTGTAGGGGGTCACTATAGAGAGGGAGGGGTAGAGAGGGAGGGGAGAGGTCAGTGTAGGGGGTCACTGTAGAGATGGAGGGGGAGAGAGGGAGTGGAGAGGTCAGTGTAGGGAGTCACTGTAGAGAGGGAGGGGGAGAGAGGGAGGGGAGAGGTCAGTGTAAGGAGTCACTGTAGAGAGGGAGGGGGAGAGAGGGAGGGGAGAAAGGGAGGGGAGAGGTCAGTGTAGGGAGTCACTATAGAGAGGGAGGGGGAGAGAGGGAGGGGAGAGAGGGACGGGAGAGGGAGGGGGAGAGCGGGAGGGGAGAGGGAGGGGGAGAGAGGGAGGGGAGAGGTCAGTGTAGGGGGTCACTGTGGAGAAGGAGGGAGAGCGGGAGGGGAGAGCTCAGTGTAGGGAGTGACTGTGGAGAGGGAGGGGGAGAGCGGGAGGGGAGAGCTCACTGTAGGGAGTGACTGTGGAGGGGGGGGGAGAGCTCAGTGTAGGGAGTGACTGTGGAGAGGGAGGGGAGAGCGGGAGGGGAGAGCTCAGTGTAGGGAGTGACTGTGGAGAGGGAGGGAGAGCGGGAGGGGAGAGCTCAGTGTAGGGAGTCACTGTGGAGAGGGAAGGGAGAGCAGGAGGGGAGAGCTCAGTGTAGGGAGTCACTGTGGAGAGGGAGGGAGAACGGGAGGGGAGAGCTCAGTGTAGGGGAGTGACTGAGGAGAGGGAGAGGGAGAGCGGGAGGGGAGAACTCAGTGTAGGGAGTGACTGAGGAGAGGGAAGGGAGTGCGGGAGGGGAGAGCTCAGTGTAGGGAGTCACTGTAGAGAGGGAGGGGGAGAGAGGGAGGGGAGAGGTCAGTGTAGGGAGTCACTGTAGAGAGGGAGGGGGGAGAGAGGGAGGGGAGAGGTCAGAGTAGGGGGTCACTGTGGAGAGGGAGGGGAGAGGTCAGTGTAGGGAGTCACTGTGGAGAGGGAGGGGAGAGAGGGAGGGGAGAGGTCAGTGTAGGGAGTCACTGTAGAGAGGGAGGGGGAGAGAGGGAGGGGAGAGGTCACTGTAGAGAGGGAGGGGGAGAGAGGGAGGGGAGAGGTCAGTGAAGGAGGTCACTGTAGAGAGGGAGGGGAGAGAGGGAGGGGAGAGGTCAGTGTAGGGGGTCACTGTAGAGAGGGAGGGCGAGAGAGGAAGGGGAGAGGTCAGTGTAGGGAGTCATTGGAGAGAGGGAGGGGGGAGAGAGGGAGGGGAGAGCTCAGTGTAGGGGGTCACTGTAGAGAGGGAGGGGGAGAGAGGGAGGGGAGAGGTCAGTGTAGGAAGACACTGTGGAGAGGGGGGGCGAGAGAGGGAGGGGAGCGGTCAGTGTAGGGGGTCACTGTGGAGAGGGAGGGGGAGAGAGGGAGGGGAGAGGTCAGTGTAGGGAGTCACTGTGGAGAGGGAGGGGGAGAGAGGGAGGGGAGAGGTCAGTGTAGGGAGTCACTGTGGAGAGGGAGGGGGAGAGAGGGAGGAGAGAGGTCAGAGTAGGGAGTCACTGTAGAGAGGGAGGGGAAGAGGTCAGTGTAGGGAGTCACTGTAGAGAGGGAGGGGGAGAGAGGGAGGGGAGAGGTCAGTGTAGGGAGTCACTGTAGAGAGGGAGGGGGAGAGAGGGAGGGGAGAGGTCAGTGTAGGGAGTCACTGTAGAGAGGGAGGGGGAGAGAGGGAGGGGAGAGGTCAGTGTAGGGGGTCACTATAGAGAGAGAGGGGAGAGAGGGAGGGGAGAGGTCAGTGTAGGGAGTCACTGTAGAGAGGGAGGGGGAGAGAGGGAGGGGAGAGCTCAGTGTAGGTGGTCACTATAGAGAGAGAGGGGAGAGAGGGAGGGGAGAGGTCAGTGTAGGGAGTCACTGTAGAGAGGGAGGGGGAGAGAGGGAGGGGAGAGGTCAGTGTAGGGGGTCACTATAGAGAGGGAGGGGGAGAGAGGGAGGGGAGAGGTCAGTGTAGGGGGTCACTATAGAGAGGGAGGGGTAGAGAGGGAGGGGAGAGGTCAGTGTAGGGGGTCACTGTAGAGATGGAGGGGGAGAGAGGGAGTGGAGAGGTCAGTGTAGGGAGTCACTGTAGAGAGGGAGGGGGAGAGAGGGAGGGGAGAGGTCAGTGTAAGGAGTCACTGTAGAGAGGGAGGGGGAGAGAGGGAGGGGAGAGGTCAGTGTAGGAGGTCACTGTAGAGAGGGAGGGGAGAGAGGGAGGGGAGAGGTCAGTGTAGGGGGTCACTGTAGAGAGGGAGGGCGAGAGAGGAAGGGGAGAGGTCAGTGTAGGGAGTCATTGGAGAGAGGGAGGGGGGAGAGAGGGAGGGGAGAGCTCAGTGTAGGGGGTCACTGTAGAGAGGGAGGGGGAGAGAGGTCAGTGTAGGGAGTGACTGTGGAGAGGGAGGGAGAGCGGGAGGGGAGAGCTCAGTGTAGGGAGTGACTGTGGAGAGGGAGGGAGAGCGGGAGGGGAGAGGTCAGTGTAGGGAGTCACTGTGGAGAGGGAGGGAGAGCGGGAGGGGAGAGCTCAGTGTAGGGAGTGACTGTGGAGAGGGAGGGAGAGCGGGAGGGGAGAGGTCACTGTAGGGAGTGACTGTGGAGAGGGAGGGAGAGCGGGAGGGGAGAGCTCAGTGTAGGGAGTGACTGTGGAGAGGGAGGGAGAGTGGGAGGGGAGAGGTCAGTGTAGGGAGTCACTGTGGAGAGGGAGGGAGAGCGGGAGGGGAGAGCTCAGTGTAGGGGGTCACTGTGGAGAGGGAGGGGGAGAGAGGGAGGGGAGAGGTCAGTGTAGGGAGTGACTGTAGAGAGGGAGGGGGAGAGAGCAGGAGGGGAGAGCTCAGTGTAGGGAGTGACTGTGGAGAGGGAGGGAGAGCGGGAGGGGAGAGTTCAGTGTAGGGAGTCACTGTGGAGAGGGAGGGAGAGCGGGAGGGGAGAGGTCAGTGTAGGGAGTGACTGTGGAGAGGGAGGGGGAGAGCGGGAGGGGAGAGCTCAGTATAGGGAGTCACTGTGGAGAGGGAAGGGAGAGCGGGAGGGGAGAGGTCAGTGTGTAGGGAGTCACTGGAGAGGGAGGGAGAGCGGGAGGGGAGAGCTCAGTGTAGGGGGTCACTGTGGAGAGGGAAGGAGAGCGGGAGGGGAGAGCTCAGTGTAGGGGGTCACTGTGGAGAGGGAGGGAGAGCGGGAGGGGAGAGCTCAGTGTAGGGAGTCACTGTGGAGAGGGAGGGAGAGCGGGAGGGGAGAGCTCAGTGTAGGGAGTGACTGTGGAGAGGGAGGGAGAGCGGGAGGGGAAAGCTCAGTGTAGGGAGTCACTGTGGAGAGGGAGGGAGAGCGGGAGGGGAGAGCTCAGTGTAGGGAGTGACTGTGGAAAGGGAGGGGGAGAGCGGGAGGGGAGAGCTCAGTGTAGGGAGTGACTGGAGAGGGAGGGAGAGCGGGAGGGGAGAGCTCAGTGTAGGGAGTGACTGTGGAGAGGGAGGGGAGAGCGGGAGGGGAGAGCTCAGTGTAGGGAGTGACTGTGGAGAGGGAGGGAGAGCGGGAGGGGAGAGCTCAGTGTAGGGAGTCACTGTGGAGAGGGAAGGGAGAGCGGGAGGGGAGAGCTCAGTGTAGGGAGTGACTGTGGAGAGGGAGGGAGAGCGGGAGGGGAGAGCACAGTGTAGGGAGTCACTGTGGAGAGGGAAGGGAGAGCGGGAGGGGAGAGCTCAGTGTAGGGAGTCACTGTGGAGAGGGAGGGAGAGCGGGAGGGGAGAGCTCAGTGTAGGGAGTGACTGTGGAGAGGGAGGGGGAGAGCGGGAGGGGAGAGCTCACTGTAGGGAGTGACTGTGGAGAGGCGGGGAGAGCTCAGTGTAGGGAGTGACTGTGGAGAGGGAGGGGAGAGCGGGAGGGGAGAGCTCAGTGTAGGGAGTGACTGTGGAGAGGGAGGGAGAGCGGGAGGGGAGAGCTCAGTGTAGGGAGTCACTGTGGAGAGGGAAGGGAGAGCAGGAGGGGAGAGCTCAGTGTAGGGAGTCACTGTGGAGAGGGAGGGAGAGCGGGAGGGGAGAGCTCAGTGTAGGGAGTGACTGAGGAGAGGGAGAGGGAGAGCGGGAGGGGAGAACTCAGTGTAGGGAGTGACTGAGGAGAGGGAAGGGAGAGCGGGAGGGGAGAGCTCAGTGTAGGGAGTCCCTGTAGAGAGGGAGGGGGAGAGAGGGAGGGGAGAGGTCAGTGTAGGGAGTCACTGGAGAGAGGGAGGGGGGAGGAGAGGGAGGGGAGAGGTCAGAGTAGGGGGTCACTGTGGAGAGGGAGGGGAGAGAGGGAGGGGAGAGGTCAGTGTAGGGAGTCACTGTGGAGAGGGAGGGGAGAGAGGGAGGGGAGGGGTCAGTGCAGGGAGTCACTGTAGAGAGGGAGGGGGAGAGAGGGAGGGGAGAGGTCACTGTAGAGAGGGAGGGGGAGAGAGGGAGGGGAGAGGTCAGTGTAGGAGGTCACTGTAGAGAGGGAGGGGAGAGAGGGAGGGGAGAGCTCAGTGTAGGGGGTCACTGTAGAGAGGGAGGGGGAGATGGGAGGGGAGAGGTCAGTGTAGGAAGACACTGTGGAGAGGGGGGGGCGAGAGAGGGAGGGGAGCGGTCAGTGTAGGGGGTCACTGTGGAGAGGGAGGGGGAGAGAGGGAGGGGAGAGGTCAGTGTAGGGAGTCACTGTGGAGAGGGAGGGGGAGAGAGGGAGGGGAGAGGTCAGTGTAGGGAGTCACTGTGGAGAGGGAGGGGGAGAGAGGGAGGGGAGAGGTCAGTGTAGGGAGTCACTGTAGAGAGGGAGGGGAAGAGGTCAGTGTAGGGAGTCACTGTAGAGAGGGAGGGGGAGAGAGGGAGGGGAGAGGTCAGTGTAGGGAGTCACTGTAGAGAGGGAGGGGGAGAGAGGGAGGGGAGAGGTCAGTGTAGGGAGTCACTGTAGAGAGGGAGGGGGAGAGAGGGAGGGGAGAGGTCAGTGTAGGGGGTCACTATAGAGAGAGAGGGGAGAGAGGGAGGGGAGAGGTCAGTGTAGGGAGTCACTGTAGAGAGGGAGGGGGAGAGAGGGAGGGGAGAGCTCAGTGTAGGTGGTCACTATAGAGAGAGAGGGGAGAGAGGGAGGGGAGAGGTCAGTGTAGGGAGTCACTGTAGAGAGGGAGGGGGAGAGAGGGAGGGGAGAGGTCAGTGTAGGGGGTCACTATAGAGACGGAGGAGGAGAGAGGGAGGGGAGAGGTCAGTGTAGGGGGTCACTATAGAGAGGGAGGGGTAGAGAGGGAGGGGAGAGGTCAGTGTAGGGGGTCACTGTAGAGATGGAGGGGGAGAGAGGGAGTGGAGAGGTCAGTGTAGGGAGTCACTGTAGAGAGGGAGGGGGAGAGAGGGAGGGGAGAGGTCAGTGTAAGGAGTCACTGTAGAGAGGGAGGGGGAGAGAGGGAGGGGAGAAAGGGAGGGGAGAGGTCAGTGTAGGGAGTCACTATAGAGAGGGAGGGGGAGAGAGGGAGGGGAGAGAGGGACGGGAGAGGGAGGGGGAGAGCGGGAGGGGAGAGGGAGGGGGAGAGAGGGAGGGGAGAGGTCAGTGTAGGGGGTCACTGTGGAGAAGGAGGGAGAGCGGGAGGGGAGAGCTCAGTGTAGGGAGTGACTGTGGAGAGGGAGGGGGAGAGCGGGAGGGGAGAGCTCACTGTAGGGAGTGACTGTGGAGGGGGGGGAGAGCTCAGTGTAGGGAGTGACTGTGGAGAGGGAGGGGAGAGCGGGAGGGGAGAGCTCAGTGTAGGGAGTGACTGTGGAGAGGGAGGGAGAGCGGGAGGGGAGAGCTCAGTGTAGGGAGTCACTGTGGAGAGGGAAGGGAGAGCAGGAGGGGAGAGCTCAGTGTAGGGAGTCACTGTGGAGAGGGAGGGAGAACGGGAGGGGAGAGCTCAGTGTAGGGAGTGACTGAGGAGAGGGAGAGGGAGAGCGGGAGGGGAGAACTCAGTGTAGGGAGTGACTGAGGAGAGGGAAGGGAGTGCGGGAGGGGAGAGCTCAGTGTAGGGAGTCACTGTAGAGAGGGAGGGGGAGAGAGGGAGGGGAGAGGTCAGTGTAGGGAGTCACTGTAGAGAGGGAGGGGGGAGAGAGGGAGGGGAGAGGTCAGAGTAGGGGGTCACTGTGGAGAGGGAGGGGAGAGGTCAGTGTAGGGAGTCACTGTGGAGAGGGAGGGGAGAGAGGGAGGGGAGAGGTCAGTGTAGGGAGTCACTGTAGAGAGGGAGGGGGAGAGAGGGAGGGGAGAGGTCACTGTAGAGAGGGAGGGGGAGAGAGGGAGGGGAGAGGTCAGTGAAGGAGGTCACTGTAGAGAGGGAGGGGAGAGAGGGAGGGGAGAGGTCAGTGTAGGGGGTCACTGTAGAGAGGGAGGGCGAGAGAGGAAGGGGAGAGGTCAGTGTAGGGAGTCATTGGAGAGAGGGAGGGGGGAGAGAGGGAGGGGAGAGCTCAGTGTAGGGGGTCACTGTAGAGAGGGAGGGGGAGAGAGGGAGGGGAGAGGTCAGTGTAGGAAGACACTGTGGAGAGGGGGGGCGAGAGAGGGAGGGGAGCGGTCAGTGTAGGGGGTCACTGTGGAGAGGGAGGGGGAGAGAGGGGAGGGGAGAGGTCAGTGTAGGGAGTCACTGTGGAGAGGGAGGGGGAGAGAGGGAGGGGAGAGGTCAGTGTAGGGAGTCACTGTGGAGAGGGAGGGGGAGAGAGGGAGGAGAGAGGTCAGAGTAGGGAGTCACTGTAGAGAGGGAGGGGAAGAGGTCAGTGTAGGGAGTCACTGTAGAGAGGGAGGGGGAGAGAGGGAGGGGAGAGGTCAGTGTAGGGAGTCACTGTAGAGAGGGAGGGGGAGAGAGGGAGGGGAGAGGTCAGTGTAGGGAGTCACTGTAGAGAGGGAGGGGGAGAGAGGGAGGGGAGAGGTCAGTGTAGGGGGTCACTATAGAGAGAGAGGGGAGAGAGGGAGGGGAGAGGTCAGTGTAGGGAGTCACTGTAGAGAGGGAGGGGGAGAGAGGGAGGGGAGAGCTCAGTGTAGGTGGTCACTATAGAGAGAGAGGGGAGAGAGGGAGGGGAGAGGTCAGTGTAGGGAGTCACTGTAGAGAGGGAGGGGGAGAGAGGGAGGGGAGAGGTCAGTGTAGGGGGTCACTATAGAGAGGGAGGGGGAGAGAGGGAGGGGAGAGGTCAGTGTAGGGGGTCACTATAGAGAGGGAGGGGTAGAGAGGGAGGGGAGAGGTCAGTGTAGGGGGTCACTGTAGAGATGGAGGGGGAGAGAGGGAGTGGAGAGGTCAGTGTAGGGAGTCACTGTAGAGAGGGAGGGGGAGAGAGGGAGGGGAGAGGTCAGTGTAAGGAGTCACTGTAGAGAGGGAGGGGAGAGAGGGAGGGGAGAAAGGGAGGGGAGAGGTCAGTGTAGGGAGTCACTATAGAGAGGGAGGGGGAGAGAGGGAGGGGAGAGAGGGACGGGAGAGGGAGGGGGAGAGAGGGAGGGGGAGAGAGGGAGGAGAGGGAGGTCAGTGTAGGGGATCACTATAGAGAGGGAGGGGAGAGAGGGAGCGGAGAGGTCAGTGTAGCGAGTCACTATAGAGAGGGAGGGGGAGATAGGGAGGGGAGAGGTCAGTGTAGTGAGTCACTGTAGAGAGGGAGGGGGAGAGAGGGAGGGGAGAGCTCAGTGGAGGGAGTCACTGTGGAGAGGAAGGGGGTGAGAGAGGGAGTGAGGGAAGAGAGGTCAGTGTAGGCGGTCACTATGGAGAGGGAGGGGGTTGAGCGAGGGAGTGACGGAAGAGAGGTCAGTGTAGGGGGTCACTGTGGAGAGGGAGGGGGAGAGGGGGGGAGAGGGAGGGGAGAGGTCAGTGTCGGGAGTCACTATAGAGAGGGAGGGGAGAGAGGGAGGGGAGAGGTCAGTGTAGGGAGTCACTGTAGAGAGGGAGGGGGAGAGAGGGAGGGGAGAGGTCAGTGTAGGGGGTCACCATAGAGCAAGAGGGGAGAGAGGGAGGGGAGAGGTCAGTGTAGGGAGTCACTGTAGAGAGGGAGGGGGAGAGAGGGAGGGGAGAGGTCAGTGTAGGGGGTCACTATAGAGAGAGAGGGGAGAGAGGGAGGGGAGAGGTCAGTGTAGGGAGTCACTGTAGAGAGGGAGGGGGAGAGAGGGAGGGGAGAGGTCAGTGTAGGGGGTCACTATAGAGAGAGAGGGGAGAGAGGGAGGGGAGAGGTCAGTGTAGGGAGTCACTGTAGAGAGGGAGGGGGAGAGAGGGAGGGGAGAGGTCAGTGTAGGGGGTCACTATAGAGAGAGAGAGGGGAGAGAGGGAGGGGAGAGGTCAGTGTAGGGAGTCACTGTAGAGAGGGAGGGGGAGAGAGGGAGGGGAGAGGTCAGTGTAGGGGGTCACTATAGAGAGAGAGGGGGAGAGAGGGAGGGGAGAGGTCAGTGTAGGGGGTCACTGTGGAGAGGGACGGGGAGAGAGGGAGGGGAGAGGTCAGTGTAGGGGGCCACTATAGAGAGGGAGGGGGAGAGAGGGAGGGGAGAGGTCAGTGTAGGGGGTCACTATAGAGAGGGAGGGGGAGAGAGGGAGGGGAGAGGTCAGTGTAGGGAGTCACTGTGGAGAGGGAGCGGAGAGAGGGAGGGGAGAGGTCAGTGTAGGGGGTCACTATAGAGAGAGAGGGGAGAGAGGGAGTGGAGAAGTCAGTGTAGGGAGTCACTGTAGAGAGGGAGGGGGAGAGAGGGAGGGGAGAGGTCAGTGTAGGGAGTCACTGTAGAGAGGGAGGGGGGAGAGAGGGAGGGGGAGAGGTCAGTGTAGGGGGTCACTGTGGAGAGGGAGGGGAGAGAGGGAGGGGAGAGGTCAGTGTAGGGAGTCACTGTGGAGAGGGAGGGGAGAGAGGGAGGGGAGAGGTCAGTGTAGGGAGTCACTGTAGAGAGGGAGGGGGAGAGAGAGAGGGGAGAGGTCAGTGTAGGGAGTCACTGTAGAGAGGGAGGGGGAGAGAGGGAGGGGAGAGGTCAGTGTAGGGAGTCACTGTAGAGAGGGAGGGGGGAGAGAGGGAGGGGAGAGGTCAGTGTAGGGGGTCACTGTGGAGAGGGAGGGGAGAGAGGGAGGGGAGAGGTCTGTGTAGGGAGTCACTGTGAAGAGGGAGGGGAGAGAGGGAGGGGAGAGAGGGAGGGGAGAGGTCAGTGTAGGGAGTCACTGTAGAGAGGGAGGGGGAGAGAGAGAGGGGGAGAGGTCAGTGTAGGGAGTCACTGTAGAGAGGGAGGGGGAGAGAGGGAGGGGAGAGGTCAGTGTAGGGAGTCACTGTAGAGAGGGAGGGGGGAGAGAGGGAGGGGAGAGGTCAGTGTAGGGGGTCACTGTGGAGAGGGAGGGGAGAGAGGGAGGGGAGAGGTCTGTGTAGGGAGTCACTGTGAAGAGGGAGGGGAGAGAGGGAGGGGAGAGAGGGAGGGGAGAGGTCAGTGTAGGGAGTCACTGGAGAGGGAGGGGGAGAGAGGGAGGGGAGAGGTCAGTGTAGGGAGTCACACAGAGAGGGAGGGGGAGAGAGGGAGGGGAGAGCTCAGTGTTGGGAGTCACTATAGAGAGGGAGGGGGAGAGAGGGAGGGTAGAGGTCAGTGTAGGGAGTCACTATAGAGAGGGAGGGGAGAGGTCAGTGTAGGGGGTCACTGTAGAGAGGGAGGGGGAGAGAGGACAGAGTAGGACTCACTATAGAGAGGGAGGGGGAGAGAGGGAGGGGAGAGCTCAGTCTAGGGAGTCACTGTAGAGAGGGACGGGTAGAGAGGGAGGGGAGAGAGGGAGGGGAGAGGTCAGTGTAGGGAGTCACTATAGAGAGGGAGGGGGAGAGAGGGAGGGGAGAGGTCAGTGTAGGGGGTCACTGTGGAGAGGGAGGGGGAGAGAGAGGGAGTGAGGGAAGAGAGGTCAGTGTAGGGGGTCACTATGGAGAGGGATGGGGTGAGAGAGGGAGTGAGGGAAGAGAGGTCAGTGTAGGGGGTCACTATGGAGAGGGAGGGGGTGAGGGAGGTGGAGAGGGGGGGAGAGGGAGGGGAGAGCTCAGTGTAGGGAGTCACTGGAGAGGGAGGGGAGGTGGGGAGAGGAGGGAGTGAGGGAAGAGAGGTCAGTGTAGGGGGTCACTATGGAGAGGGAGGGGGTGAGGGAGGTGGAGAGGGGGGGAGAGGGAGGGGAGAGCTCAGTGTAGGGAGTCACTGGAGAGGGAGGGGAGGTGGGGAGAGGAGGGAGTGAGGGGGGAGAGAGGGAGGGGAGAGGTCAGTGTCAGGGGTCACTATGGAGAGGGAGTGAGGGAAGAGAGGTCAGTGTCAGGGGTCACTATGGAGGGGAGTGGAGGTGGGGAGAAGAGGGAGGGAGGGGGAGAGTAGTCAGTGTAGGGGGTCACTGTGGAGAGGGACGAGAGAGAGGGAGGGGAGAGGTCAGTGTAGGGGGTCACTATAGAGAGGGAGGGGGAGAGAGGGAGGGGAGAGGTCAGTGTAGGGGGTCACTATAGAGAGGGAGGGGAGAGAGGGAGGGGAGAGGTCAGTGTAGGGAGTCACTATAGAGAGGGAGGGGGAGAGAGGGAGGGGAGAGGTCAGTGTAGGGAGTCCCTGTAGAGAGGGAGGGGGAGAGAGGGAGGGGAGAGGTCAGTGTAGGGAGTCACTGTAGAGAGGGAGGGGGGAGAGAGGGAGGGGAGAGGTCAGAGTAGGGGGTCACTGTGGAGAGGGAGGGGAGAGAGGGAGGGGAGAAGTCAGTGTAGGGAGTCACTGTGGAGAGGGAGGGGGAGAGAGGGGGGGGAGAGGTCAGTGTAGGGGGTCACTGTAGAGAGGGAGGGGGAGAGAGGGAGGGGAGAGGTCAGTGTAGGAAGACACTGTGGAGAGGGGGGGGGAGAGAGGGGGGGGGAGAGAGGGAGGGGAGCGGTCAGTGTAGGGGGTCACTGTGGAGAGGGAGGGGGAGAGAGGGAGGGGAGAGAGGGAGGGGAGAGGTCAGTGTAGGGAGTCACTGTGGAGAGGGAGGGGGAGAGAGGGAGGGGAGAGGTCAGTATAGGGAGTAACTGTAGAGAGGGAGGGGAAGAGGTCAGTGTAGGGGGTCACTATAGAGAGAGAGGGGAGAGAGGGAGGGGAGAGGTCAGTGTAGGGAGTCACTGTAGAGAGGGAGGGGGAGAGAGGGAGGGGAGAGGTCAGTGTAGGGAGTCACTTTAGAGAGGGAGGGGGAGAGAGGGAGGGGAGAGGTCAGTGTAGAGGGTCACTATAGAGAGAGAGGGGAGAGAGGGAGGGGAGAGGTCAGTGTAGGGAGTCACTGTAGAGAGGGAGGGGGAGAGAGGGAGGGGAGAGCTCAGTGTAGGGGGTCACTATAGAGAGAGAGGGGAGAGAGGGAGGGGAGAGGCCAGTGTAGGGAGTCACTGTAGAGAGGGAGGGGGAGAGAGGGAGGGGAGAGGTCAGTGTAGGGGGTTACTATAGAGAGGGAGGGGTAGAGAGGGAGGGGAGAGGTCAGTGTAGGGAGTCACTGTAGAGAGGGAGGGGGAGAGAGGGAGGGGAGAGGTCAATGTAGGGAGTTACTGTAGAGAGGGAGGGGGAGAGAGGGAGGGGAGAGGTCAGTGTAGGGAGTCACTGTAGAGAGGGAGGGGAGAGAGGGAGGGGAGAGGTCAGTGTAGGGAGTCACCGTAGAGAGGGAGGGGAGAGAGGGAGGGGAGAGGTCAGTGTAGGGAGTCACTATAGAGAGGGAGGGGGAGAGAGGGAGTGGAGAGAGGGAGGGGAGAGGGAGGGGGAGAGAGGGAGGGGAGAGGTCAGTGTAGGGGCTCACTATAGAGAGGGAAACGGAGAGTGGGAGGGGAGAGGTCAGTGTAGGGGGTCACTATAGAGAGGGAGGGGGAGAGAGGGAGGGGCGAGGTCAGTGTAGGGAGTCACTATAGACAGGGAGGGGGAGAGAGGGAGGAGAGAGAGGTCAGTGTAGGGGGTCACTATACAGAGGGAGGGGAGAGAGGGAGCGGAGAGGTCAGTGTAGCGAGTCACTATAGAGAGGGAGGGGGAGATAGGGAGGGGAGAGGTCAGTGTAGGGGGTCACTGTAGAGAGGGAGGGGGAGAGAGGGAGGGGAGAACTCAGTGTAGAGGTCACTGTTGAGAGGGAGGGGGAGAGAGGGAGGGGAGAGGTCAGTGTAGGGGGTCACTATAGAGAGGGAGGGGTAGAGAGGGAGGGGAGAGGTCAGTGTAGGGAGTCACTGTAGAGAGGGAGGGGGAGAGAGGGAGGGGAGAGGTCAATGTAGGGAGTCACTGTAGAGAGGGAGGGGGAGAGAGGGAGGGGGAGAGAGGGAGGGGCGAGGTCAGTGTAGGGAGTCACTATAGACAGGGAGGGGGAGAGAGGGAGGAGAGAGAGGTCAGTGTAGGGGGTCACTATAGAGAGGGAGGGGGAGAGAGGGAGCGGAGAGGTCAGTGTAGCGAGTCACTATAGAGAGGGAGGGGGAGATAGGGAGGGGAGAGGTCAGTGTAGGGGGTCACTGTAGAGAGGGAGGGGGAGAGAGGGAGGGGAGAATTCAGTGTAGAGGTCACTGTAGAGAGGGAGGGGGAGAGAGGGAGGGGAGAACTCAGTGTAGGGGGTCACTGTGGAGAGGGAGGGGGAGAGAGAACAGTGTAGGGAGTCACTGTGGAGAGGGAGGGGGAGAGAGGGAGGGGAGAGGTCAGTGTAGGGGATCACTATAGAGAGGGAGGGGGAGAGAGGGAGGGGAGAGGTCAGTGCAGGGGGTCACTATAGAGAGAGAGGGGAGAGAGGGAGGGGAGAGGTCAGTGTAGGGAGTCACTGTAGAGAGGGAGGGGGAGAGAGGGAGGGGAGAGCTCAGTGTAGGGGGTCACTATAGAGAGAGAGGGGAGAGAGGGAGGGGAGAGGTCAGTGTAGGAGTCACTGTAGAGAGGGAGGGGAAGAGGTCAGTGTAGGGGGTCACTATAGAGAGAGAGGGGAGAGATGGAGGGGAGAGAACAGTGTAGGGAGTCACTGTATAGAGGGAGGGGGAGAGAGGGAGGGGAGAGGACAGTGTAGGGGGTCACTATAGAGAGAGAGGGGAGAGAGGGAGGGGAGAGGTCAGTGTAGGGAGTCACTGTAGAGAGGGAGGGGGAGAGAGGGAGGGGAGAGCTCAGTGTAGGGGGTCACTATAGAGAGAGAGGAGAGAGAGGGAGGGGAGAGGTCAGTGTAGGGAGTCACTGTAGAGAGGGAGGGGTAGAGAGGGAGGGGAGAGGTCAGTGTAGGGAGTCACTGTAGAGAGGGAGGGGGAGAGAGGGAGGGGAGAGGTCAGTGTAGGGAGTCACTGTAGAGAGGGAGGGGGAGAGAGGGAGGGGAGAGAGGGAGGGGAGTGGTGAGTGTAGGGAGTCACTATAGAGAGGGAGGGGGAGAGAGGGAGGGGAGAGAGGGAGGGGAGAGGGAGGGGGAGAGAGGGAGGGGAGAGGTCAGTGTAGGGGGTCACTATAGAGAGAGAGGGGACAGAGGGAGGGGAGAGGTCAGTGTAGGGAGTCACTGTAGAGAGGGAGGGGGAGAGAGGGAGGGGAGAGGTCAGTGTAGGGGGTCACTATAGAGAGGGAGGAGTAGAGAGGGAGGGGAGAGGTCAGTGTAGGGAGTCACTGTAGAGAGGGAGGGGGAGAGAGGGAGGGGAGAGGTCAGTGTAGGGAGTCACTGTAGAGAGGGAGGGGGAGAGAGGGAGGGGAGAGGTCAGTGTAGGGAGTCACTGTAGAGAGGGAGGGGGAGAGAGGGAGGGGAGAGAGGGAGGGGAGAGAGGGAGGGGAGAGGTCAGTGTAGGGAGTCACTATAGAGAGGGAGGGGGAGAGAGGGAGGGGAGAGAGGGAGGGGAGAGGGAGGGGGAGAGAGGGAGGGGAGCGGTCAGTGTAGGGGGTCACTGTGGAGAGGGAGGGGGAGAGAGGGAGGGGAGAGGTCAGTGTAGGGAGTCACTGTGGAGAGGGAGGGGGAGAGACGGAGGGGAGAGGTCAGTGTAGGGAGTCACTGTAGAAAGGGAGGGGAAGAGGTCAGTGTAGGGGGTCACTATTGAGAGAGAGGGGAGAGAGGGAGGGGAGAGGTCAGTGTAGGGAGTCACTGTATAGAGGGAGGGGGAGAGAGGGAGGGGAGAGGTCAGTGTAGGGAGTCACTGTAGAGAGGGAGGGGGAGAGAGGGAGGGGAGAGGTCAGTGTAGGGAGTCACTGTAGAGAGGGAGGGGGAGAGAGGGAGGGGAGAGGTCAGTGTAGGGGGTCACTATAGAGAGGGAGGGGTAGAGAGGGAGGGGAGAGGTCAGTGTAGGGAGTCACTGTAGAGAGGGAGGGGGAGAGAGAACAGTGTAGGGAGTCACTGTGGAGAGGGAGGGGGAGAGAGGGAGGGGAGAGGTCAGTGTAGGGAGTCACTGTAGAGAGGGAGGGGGAGAGAGAACAGTGTAGGGAGTCACTGTATAGAGGGAGGGGGAGAGAGGGAGGGGAGAGGTCAGTGTAGGGGGTCACTATAGAGAGAGAGTGGAGAGAGGGAGGGGAGAGGTCAGTGTAGGGTGTCACTGTAGAGAGGGAGGGGGAGAGAGGGAGGGGAGAGCTCAGTGTAGGGGGTCACTATAGAGAGAGAGGGGAGAGAGGGAGGGGAGAGGTCAGTGTAGGGAGTCACTATAGAGAGAGAGGGGAGAGAGGGAGGGGAGAGGTCAGTGTAGGGAGTCACTGTAGAGAGGGAGGGGGAGAGAGGGAGGGGAGAGGTCAGTGTAGGGGGTCACTATAGAGAGGGAGGGGTAGAGAGGGAGGGGAGAGGTCAGTGTAGGGAGTCACTGTAGAGAGGGAGGGGGAGAGAGGGAGGGGAGAGGTCAGTGTAGGGAGTCACTGTAGAGAGGGAGGGGCAGAGAGGGAGGGGAGAGGTCAGTGTAGGGAGTCACTGTAGAGAGGGAGGCGGAGAGAGGGAGGGGAGAGAGGGAGGGGAGAGGTCAGTGTAGGGAGTCACTATAGAGAGGGAGGGGGGAGAGAGGGAGGGGAGAGAGGGAGGGGAGAGGGAGGGGGAGAGAGGGAGGGGAGCGGTCAGTGTAGGGGGTCACTGTGCAGAGGGAGGGGGAGAGAGGGAGGGGAGTGGTCAGTGTAGGGAGTCACTGTGGAGAGGGAGGGGGAGAGAGGGAGGGGAGAGGTCAGTGTAGGGAGTCACTGTAGAAAGGGAGGGGAAGAGGTCAGTGTAGGGGGTCACTATAGAGAGAGAGGGGAGAGAGGGAGGGGAGAGATCAGTGGTAGGGAGTCACTGTATAGAGGGAGGGGGAGAGAGGGAGGGGAGAGGTCAGTGTAGGGAGGCACTGTAGAGAGGGAGGGGGAGAGAGGGAGGGGAGAGGTCAGTGTAGGGGGTCACTATAGAGAGGGAGGGGTAGAGAGGGAGGGGAGAGGTCAGTGTAGGGAGTCACTGTAGAGAGGGAGGGGGAGAGAGGGAGGGGAGAGGTCAGTGTAGGGAGTCACTGTAGAGAGGGAGGGGGAGAGAGGGAGGGGAGAGGTCAGTGTCGGGAGTCACTGTAGAGAGGGAGGGGGAGAGAGGGAGGGGAGAGGTCAGTGTTGGGAGTCACTATAGAGAGGGAGGGGGAGAGAGGGAGGGGAGAGAGGGAGGGGAGAGAGGGAGGGGAGAGGGAGGGGGAGAGAGGGAGGGGAGAGGGAGGGGAGAGAGGGAGGGGAGAACTCAGTGTAGAGGACACTGTAGAGAGGGAGGGGGAGAGAGGAGGGGAGAGGTCAGTGTAGGGGGTCACTATAGAGAGGGAGGGGTAGAGAGGGATGGGAGAGGTCAGTGTAGGGAGTCACTGTAGAGAGGGAGGGGGAGAGAGGGAGGGGAGAGGTCAATGTAGGGAGTCACTGTAGAGAGGGAGGGGGAGAGAGGGAGGGGGAGAGAGGGAGGGCGAGGTCAGTGTAGGGAGTCACTATAGACAGGGAGGGGGAGAGGGAGGAGAGAGAGGTCAGTGTAGGGGGTCACTATAGAGAGGGAGGGGAGAGAGGGAGCGGAAGAGGTCAGTGGTAGCGAGTCACTATAGAGAGGGAGGGGGAGATAGGGAGGGGAGAGGTCAGTGTAGGGGGTCACTGTAGAGAGGGAGGGGGAGAGAGGGAGGGGAGAACTCAGTGTAGAGGTCACTGTAGAGAGGGAGGGGGAGAGAGGGAGGGGAGAACTCAGTGTAGGGGGTCACTGTGGAGAGGGAGGGGGAGAGAGAACAGTGTAGGGAGTCACTGTGGAGAGGGAGGGGGAGAGAGGGAGGGGAGAGGTCAGTGTAGGGGATCACTATAGAGAGGGAGGGGTGAGAGAGGGAGGGGAGAGGTCAGTGCAGGGGGTCACTATAGAGAGAGAGGGAGAGAGGGAGGGGAGAGGTCAGTGTAGGGAGTCACTGTAGAGAGGGAGGGGGAGAGAGGGAGGGGAGAGCTCAGTGTAGGGGGTCACTATAGAGAGAGAGGGGAGAGAGGGAGGGGAGAGGACAGTGTAGGGAGTCACTGTATAGAGGGAGGGGGAGAGGTCAGTGTAGGGGGTCACTATAGAGAGAGAGGGGAGAGAGGGAGGGAGAGGTCAGTGTAGGGAGTCACTGTAGAGAGGGAGGGGGAGAGAGGGAGGGGGAGAGGTCAGTGTAGGGGGTCACTATAGAGAGAGAGAGGAGAGAGGGAGGGAGAGGGTCAGTGTAGGGAGTCACTGTATAGAGGGAGGGGGAGAGAGGGAGGGGAGAGGACAGTGTAGGGGGTCACTATAGAGAGAGAGGGGAGAGAGGGAGGGGAGAGGACAGTGTAGGGAGTCACTGTATAGAGGGAGGGGGAGAGAGGGAGGGGAGAGGACAGTGTAGGGGGTCACTATAGAGAGAGAGGGGAGAGAGGGAGGGGAGAGGTCAGTGTAGGGAGTCACTGTAGAGAGGGAGGGGGAGAGAGGGAGGGGAGAGCTCAGTGTAGGGGGTCACTATAGAGAGAGAGGAGAGAGAGGGAGGGGAGAGGTCAGTGTAGGGAGTCACTGTAGAGAGGGAGGGGGAGAGAGAGGGAGGGGAGAGGTCAGTGTAGGGGGTCACTATAGAGAGGGAGGGGTAGAGAGGGAGGGGAGAGGTCAGTGTAGGGAGTCACTGTAGAGAGGGAGGGGGAGAGAGGGAGGGGAGAGGTCAGTGTAGGGAGTCACTGCAGAGAGGGAGGGGGAGAGAGGGAGGGGAGAGAGGGAGGGGAGTGGTGAGTGTAGGGAGTCACTGTAGAGAGGGAGGGGAGAGAGGGAGGGGAGAGGTCAGTGTAGGGAGTCACTGTAGAGAGGGAGGGGAGAGAGGGAGGGAGAGAGGTCAGTGTAGGGAGTCACTATAGAGAGGGAGGGGGAGAGAGGGAGGGGAGAGAGGGAGGGAGAGAGGGAGGGGGAGAGAGGGAGGGGAGAGAGGGCGGGGAGAGGGAGGGGGAGAGAGGGAGGGGAGAGGTCAGTGTAGGGGGTCACTATAGAGAGAGAGGGGACAGAGGGAGGGGAGAGATCAGTGTAGGGAGTCACTGTAGAGAGGGAGGGGGAGAGAGGGAGGGGAGAGGTCAGTGTAGGGGGTCCCTATAGAGAGGGAGGGGTAGAGAGGGAGGGGAGAGGTCAGTGTAGGGAGTCACTGTAGAGAGGGAGGGGGAGAGAGGGAGGGGAGAGGTCAGTGTAGGGAGTAACTGTAGAGAGGGAGGGGGAGAGAGGGAGGGGAGAGGTCAGTGTAGGGAGTCACTGTAGAGAGGGAGGGGGAGAGAGGGAGGGGAGAGAGGGAGGGGAGAGGTCAGTGTAGGGAGTCACTATAGAGAGGGAGGGGAGAGAGGGAGGGGAGAGAGGGAGGGGAGAGGGAGGGGGAGAGAGGGAGGGGAGCGGTCAGTGTAGGGGGTCACTGTGGAGAGGGAGGGGGAGAGAGGGAGGGGAGAGGTCAGTGTAGGGAGTCACTGTGGAGAGGGAGGGGGAGAGACGGAGGGGAGAGGTCAGTGTAGGGAGTCACTGTAGAAAGGGAGGGGAAGAGGTCAGTGTAGGGGGTCACTATTGAGAGAGAGGGGAGAGAGGGAGGGGAGAGGTCAGTGTAGGGAGTCACTGTATAGAGGGAGGGGGAGAGAGGGAGGGGAGAGGGTCAGTGTAGGGAGTCACTGTAGAGAGGGAGGGGGAGAGAGGGAGGGGAGAGGTCAGTGTAGGGGGTCACTATAGAGGGAGAGGGGAGAGAGAGGGAGGGGAGAGGTCAGTGTAGGGAGTCACTGTAGAGAGGGAGGGGGAGAGAGGGAGGGGAGAGCTCAGTGTAGGGGGTCACTATAGAGAGAGAGGGGAGAGAGGGAGGGGAGAGGGTCAGTGTAGGGAGTCACTGTAGAGAGGGAGGGGGAGAGAGGGAGGGGAGAGGTCAGTGTAGGGGGTCACTATAGAGAGGGAGGGGTAGAGAGGGAGGGGAGAGGTCAGTGTAGGGAGTCACTGTAGAGAGGGAGGGGGAGAGAGAACAGTGTAGGGAGTCACTGTGGAGAGGGAGGGGGAGAGAGGGAGGGGAGAGGTCAGTTTCGGGAGTCACTGTAGAAAGGGAGGGGAAGAGGTCAGTGTAGGGGGTCACTATAGAGAGAGAGGGGAGAGAGGGAGGGGAGAGGTCAGTGTAGGGAGTCACTGTATAGAGGGAGGGGAGAGAGGGAGGGGGAGAGGTCAGTGTAGGGGGTCACTATAGAGAGAGAGGGGAGAGAGGGAGGGGAGAGGTCAGTGTAGGGTGTCACTGTAGAGAGGGAGGGGGAGAGAGGGAGGGGAGAGCTCAGTGTAGGGGGTCACTATAGAGAGAGAGGGGAGAGAGGGAGGGGAGAGGTCAGTGTAGGGAGTCACTATAGAGAGAGAGGGGAGAGAGGGAGGGGAGAGGTCAGTGTAGGGAGTCACTGTAGAGAGGGAGGGGGAGAGAGGGAGGGGAGAGGTCAGTGTAGGGGTCACTATAGAGAGGAGGGGTAGAGAGGGAGGGGAGAGGTCAGTGTAGGGAGTCACTGTAGAGAGGGAGGGGGAGAGAGGGAGGGGAGAGGTCAGTGTAGGGAGTCACTGTAGAGAGGGAGGGGCAGAGAGGGAGGGGAGAGGTCAGTGTAGGGAGTCACTGTAGAGAGGGAGGGGGAGAGAGGGAGGGGAGAGAGGGAGGGGAGAGGTCAGTGTAGGGAGTCACTATAGAGAGGGAGGGGGGAGAGAGGGAGGGGAGAGAGGGAGGGGAGAGGGAGGGGGAGAGAGGGAGGGGAGAGGGAGGGGGAGAGAGGGAGGGGAGCGGTCAGTGTAGGGGGTCACTGTGGAGAGGGAGGGGGAGAGAGGGGAGGGGAGTGGTCAGTGTAGGGAGTCACTGTGGAGAGGGAGGGGGGAGAGAGGGAGGGAGAGGTCAGTGTAGGGAGTCACTGTAGAAAGGGAGGGGAAGAGGTCAGTGTAGGGGGTCACTATAGAGAGAGAGGGGAGAGAGGGAGGGGAGAGGTCAGTGTAGGGAGTCACTGTATAAAGGGAGGGGGGAGAGAGGGAGGGGAGAGGTCAGTGTAGGGAGTCACTGTAGAGAGGGAGGGGGAGAGAGGGAGGGGAGAGGTCAGTGTAGGGGGTCACTATAGAGAGGGAGGGGTAGAGAGGGAGGGGAGAGGTCAGTGTAGGGAGTCACTGTAGAGAGGGAGGGGGAGAGAGGGAGGGGAGAGGTCAGTGTAGGGAGTCACTGTAGAGAGGGAGGGGGAGAGAGGGAGGGGAGAGGTCAGTGTCGGGAGTCACTGTAGAGAGGGAGGGGAGAGAGGGAGGGGAGAGGTCAGTGTTGGGAGTCACTATAGAGAGGGAGGGGGAGAGAGGGAGGGGAGAGAGGGAGGGGAGAGGGAGGGGGAGAGAGGGAGGGGAGAGGGAGGGGGAGAGAGGGAGGGGAGAGGGAGGGGGAGAGAGGGAGGGGAGAGGTCAGTGTAGGGGGTCACTATAGAGAGAGAGGGGAGAGAGGGAGGGGAGAGGTCAGTGTAGGGAGTCACTGTAGAGAGGGAGGGGGAGAGAGGGAGGGGAGAGGTCACTGGAGGGGGTCACTATAGAGAGGGAGGGGTAGAGAGGGAGGGGAGAGGTCAGTGTAGGGAGTCACTGTAGAGAGGGAGGGGGAGAGAGGGAGGGGAGAGGTCAGTGTAGGGAGTCACTGTAGAGAGGGAGGGGGAGAGAGGGAGGGGAGAGAGGGAGGGGAGAGATCAGTGTAGGGAGTCACTATAGAGAGGGAGGGGGAGAGAGGGAGGGGAGAGAGGGAGGGGAGAGGGAGGGGGAGAGAGGGAGGGGAGCGGTCAGTGTAGGGGGTCACTGTGGAGAGGGAGGGGGAGAGAGGGAGGGGAGAGGTCAGTGTAGGGAGTCACTGTATAAAGGGAGGGGGAGAGTGGGAGGGGAGAGGTCAGTGTAGGGAGTCACTGTAGAGAGGGAGGGGGAGAGAGGGAGGGGAGAAGTCAGTGTAGGGGGTCACTATAGAGAGAGAGGGGAGAGAGGGAGGGGAGAGGTCAGTGTAGGGAGTCACTGTAGAGAGGCAGGGGGAGAGAGGGAGGGGAGAGGTCAGTGTAGGGAGTCACTATAGAGAGGGAGGGGGAGAGAGGGAGGGGAGAGAGGGAGGGGAGAGGTCAGTGTAGGGAGTCACTGTAGAGAGGGAGGGGGAGAGAGGGAGGGGAGAGGTCAGTGTAGGGGGTCACTATAGAGAGGGAGGGGTAGAGAGGGAGGGGAGAGGTCAGTGTAGGGAGTCACGGTAGAGAGGGTGGGGAGAGAGGGAGGGGAGAGGTCAGTGTAGGGAGTCACTGTAGAGAGGGAGGGGGTGAGAGGGAGGGGAGAGGTCAGTGTAGGGGGTCACTATAGAGAGGGAGGGGTAGAGAGGGAGGGGAGAGGTCAGTGTAGGGAGTCACTGTAGAGAGGGAGGGGGAGAGAGGGAGGGGAGAGGTCAGTGTAGGGAGTCACTGTAGAGAGGGAGGGGCAGAGAGGGAGGGGAGAGGTCAGTGTAGGGAGTCACTGTAGAGAGGGAGGGGGAGAGAGGGAGGGGAGAGAGGGAGGGGAGAGGTCAGTGTAGGGAGTCACTATAGAGAGGGAGGGGGAGAGAGGGAGGGGAGAGGGAGGGGGAGAGAGGAGGGGAGAGGGAGGGGGAGAGAGGGAGGGGAGCGGTCAGTGTAGGGGGTCACTGTGGAGAGGGAGGGGGAGAGAGGGAGGGGAGTGGTCAGTGTAGGGAGTCACTGTGGAGAGGGAGGGGGAGAGAGGGAGGGGAGAGGTCAGTGTAGGGAGTCACTGTAGAAAGGGAGGGGAAGAGGTCAGTGTAGGGGGTCACTATAGAGAGAGAGGGGAGAGAGGGAGGGGAGAGGTCAGTGTAGGGAGTCACTGTATAGAGGGAGGGGGAGAGAGGGAGGGGAGAGGTCAGTGTAGGGAGTCACTGTAGAGAGGGAGGGGGAGAGAGGGAGGGGAGAGGTCAGTGTAGGGGGTCACTATAGAGAGGGAGCGGTAGAGAGGGAGGGGAGAGGTCAGTGTAGGGAGTCACTGTAGAGAGGGAGGGGGAGAGAGGGAGGGGAGAGGTCAGTGTAGGGAGTCACTGTAGAGAGGGAGGGGGAGAGAGGGAGGGGAGAGGTCAGTGTCGGGAGTCACTGTAGAGAGGGAGGGGAGAGAGGGAGGGGAGAGGTCAGTGTTGGGAGTCACTATAGAGAGGGAGGGGGAGAGAGGGAGGGGAGAGAGGGAGGGGAGAGGGAGGGGGAGAGAAGGAGGGGAGAGGGAGGGGGAGAGAGGGAGGGGAGAGGACAGTGTAGGGGGTCACTATAGAGAGAGAGGGGAGAGAGGGAGGGGAGAGGTCAGTGTAGGGAGTCACTGTAGAGAGGGAGGGGGAGAGAGGGAGGGGAGAGGTCACTGGAGGGGGTCACTATAGAGAGGGAGGGGTAGAGAGGGAGGGGAGAGGTCAGTGTAGGGAGTCACTGTAGAGAGGGAGGGGGAGAGAGGGAGGGGAGAGGTCAGTGTAGGGAGTCACTGTAGAGAGGGAGGGGGAGAGAGGGAGGGGAGAGAGGGAGGGGAGAGATCAGTGTAGGGAGTCATAGAGAGGGAGGGGGAGAGAGGGAGGGGAGAGAGGGAGGGGAGAGGGAGGGGGAGAGAGGGAGGGGAGCGGTCAGTGTAGGGGGTCACTGTGGAGAGGGAGGGGGAGAGAGGGAGGGGAGAGGTCAGTGTAGGGAGTCACTGTATAAAGGGAGGGGGAGAGTGGGAGGGGAGAGGTCAGTGTAGGGAGTCACTGTAGAGAGGGAGGGGGAGAGAGGGAGGGGAGAAGTCAGTGTAGGGGGTCACTATAGAGAGAGAGGGGAGAGAGGGAGGGGAGAGGTCAGTGTAGGGAGTCACTGTAGAGAGGCAGGGGGAGAGAGGGAGGGGAGAGGTCAGTGTAGGGGGTCACTGTAGAGAGGGAGGGGGAGAGAGGGAGGGGAGAGGTCAGTGTAGAGGTCACTGTAGAGAGGGAGGGGGAGAGAGGGAGGGGAGAACTCAGTGTAGGGGGTTACTGTGGAGAGGGAGGGGGAGAGAGAACAGTGTAGGGAGTCACTGTGGAGAGGGAGGGGGAGAGAGGGAGGGGAGAGGTCAGTGTAGGGGATCACTATAGAGAGGGAGGGGGAGAGAGGGAGGGGAGAGGTCAGTGCAGGGGGTCACTATAGAGAGAGAGGGGAGAGAGGGAGGGGAGAGGTCAGTGTAGGGAGTCACTGTAGAGAGGGAGGGGGAGAGAGGGAGGTGAGAGGTCAGTGTAGGGAGTCACTGTGGAGAGGGAGGGGGAGAGAGGGAGTGGAGAGGTCAGTGTAGGGAGTCACTGTAGAAAGGGAGGGGAAGAGGTCAGTGTAGGGGATCACTATAGGGAGTGAGGGGAGAGAGGGAGGGGAGAGGTCAGTGTAGGGAGTCACTGTATAGAGGGAGGGAGAGAGAGGGAGGGGAGAGGTCAGTGTAGGGGTTCACTATAGAGAGAGAGGGGAGAGAGGGAGGGGAGAGGTCAGTGTAGGGAGTCACTGTAGAGAGGGAGGGGGAGAGAGGGAGGGGAGAGCTCAGTGTAGGGGGTCACTATAGAGAGAGAGGGGAGAGAGGGAGGGGAGAGGTCAGTGTAGGAGTCACTGTAGAGAGGGAGGGGAAGAGGTCAGTGTAGGGGGTCACTATAGAGAGAGAGAGGGGAGAGAGGGAGGGGAGAGGACAGTGTAGGGAGTCACTGTATAGAGGGAGGGGGAGAGAGGGAGGGGAGAGGACAGTGTAGGGGGTCACTCTCGAGAGAGAGGGGAGAGAGGGAGGGGAGAGGTCAGTGTAGGGAGTCACTGTAGAGAGGGAGGGGGAGAGAGGGAGGGGAGAGCTCAGTGTAGGGGGTCACTATAGAGAGAGAGGAGAGAGAGGGAGGGGAGAGGTCAGTGTAGGGAGTCACTGTAGAGAGGGAGGGGGAGAGAGGGAGGGGAGAGGTCAGTGTAGGGGGTCACTATAGAGAGGGAGGGGTGGAGAGGGAGGGGAGAGGTCAGTGTAGGGAGTCACTGTAGAGAGGGAGGGGGAGAGAGGGAGGGGAGAGGTCAGTGTAGGGAGTCACTGTAGAGAGGGAGGGGGAGAGAGGGAGGGGAGAGAGGGAGGGGAGTGGTGAGTGTAGGGAGTCACTGTAGAGAGGGAGGGGAGAGAGGGAGGGGAGAGGTCAGTGTAGGGAGTCACTATAGAGAGGGAGGGGAGAGAGGGAGGGGAGAGAGGGAGGGGAGAGGGAGGAGGAGAGAGGGAGGGGAGAGGTCAGTGTAGGGGGTCACTATAGAGAGAGAGGGGACAGAGGGAGGGGAGAGGTCAGTGTAGGGAGTCACTGTAGAGAGGGAGGGGGAGAGAGGGAGGGGAGAGGTCAGTGTAGGGGGTCACTATAGAGAGGGAGGGGTAGAGAGGGAGGGGAGAGGTCAGTGTAGGGAGTCACTGTAGAGAGGGAGGGGGAGAGAGGGAGGGGAGAGGTCAGTGTAGGGAGTCACTGTAGAGAGGGAGGGGGAGAGAGGGAGGGGAGAGGTCAGTGTAGGGAGTCACTGTAGAGAGGGAGGGGGAGAGAGGGAGGGGAGAGAGGGAGGGGAGAGGTCAGTGTAGGGAGTCACTATAGAGAGGGAGGGGGAGAGAGGGAGGGGAGAGAGGGAGGGGAGAGGGAGGGGGAGAGAGGGAGGGGAGCGGTCAGTGTAGGGGGTCACTGTGGAGAGGGAGGGGGAGAGAGGGAGGGGAGAGGTCAGTGTAGGGAGTCACTGTGGAGAGGGAGGGGGAGAGACGCAGGGGAGAGGTCAGTGTAGGGAGTCACTGTAGAAAGGGAGGGGAAGAGGTCAGTGTAGGGGGTCACTATAGAGAGAGAGGGGAGAGAGGGAGGGGAGAGGTCAGTGTAGGGAGTCACTGTATAGAGGGAGGGGGAGAGAGGGAGGGGAGAGGTCAGTGTAGGGAGTCACTGTAGAGAGGAAGGGGGAGAGAGGGAGGGGAGAGGTCAGTGTAGGGGGTCACTATAGAGAGAGAGGGGAGAGAGGGAGGGGAGAGGTCAGTGTAGGGAGTCACTGTAGAGAGGGAGGGGGAGAGAGGGAGGGGAGAGCTCAGTGTAGGGGGTCACTATAGAGAGAGAGGGGAGAGAGGGAGGGGAGAGGTCAGTGTAGGGAGTCACTGTAGAGAGGGAGGGGGAGAGAGGGAGGGGAGAGGTCAGTGCAGGGGGTCACTATAGAGAGGGAGGGGTAGAGAGGGAGGGGAGAGGTCAGTGTAGGGAGTCACTGTAGAGAGGGAGGGGGAGAGAGAACAGTGTAGGGAGTCACTGTGGAGAGGGAGGGGGAGAGAGGGAGGGGAGAGGTCAGTGTAGGGAGTCACTGTAGAAAGGGAGGGGAAGAGGTCAGTGTAGGGGGTCACTATAGAGAGAGAGGGGAGAGAGGGAGGGGAGACGTCAGTGTAGGGAGTCACTGTATAGAGGGAGGGGGAGAGAGGGAGGGGAGAGGTCAGTGTAGGGGGTCACTATAGAGAGAGAGGGGAGAGAGGGAGGGGAGAGGTCAGTGTAGGGAGTCACTGTAGAGAGGGAGGGGGAGAGAGGGAGGGGAGAGCTCAGTGTAGGGGGTCACTATAGAGAGAGAGGGGAGAGAGGGAGGGGAGAGGTCAGTGTAGGGAGTCACTATAGAGAGAGAGGGGAGAGAGGGAGGGGAGAGGTCAGTGTAGGGAGTCACTGTAGAGAGGGAGGGGGAGAGAGGGAGGGGAGAGGTCAGTGTAGGGGGTCACTATAGAGAGGGAGGGGTAGAGAGGGAGGGGAGAGGTCAGTGTAGGGAGTCACTGTAGAGAGGGAGGGGGAGAGAGGGAGGGGAGAGGTCAGTGTAGGGAGTCACTGCAGAGAGAGAGGGGGAGAGAGGGAGGGGAGAGGTCAGTGTAGGGAGTCACTGTAGAGAGGGAGGGGGAGAGAGGGAGGGGAGAGAGGGAGGGGAGAGGTCAGTGTAGGGAGTCACTATAGAGAGGGAGGGGGAGAGAGGGAGGGGAGAGAGGGAGGGGAGAGGGAGGGGGAGAGAGGGAGGGGAGCGGTCATTGTAGGGGGTCACTGTGGAGAGGGAGGGGGAGAGAGGGAGGGGAGAGGTCAGTGTAGGGAGTCACTGTGGAGAGGGAGGGGGAGAGAGGGAGGGGAGAGGTCAGTGTAGGGAGTCACTGTAGAGAGGGAGGGGGAGAGAGGGAGGGGAGAGGTCAGTGTAGGGAGTCACTGTAGAAAGGGAGGGGAAGAGGTCAGTGTAGGGGGTCACTATAGAGAGAGAGGGGAGAGAGGGAGGGGAGAGGTCAGTGTAGGGAGTCACTGTATAGAGGGAGGGGGAGAGAGGGAGGGGAGAGGTCAGTGTAGGGAGTCACTGTAGAGAGGGAGGGGGAGAGAGGGAGGGGAGAGGTCAGTGTAGGGGGTCACTATAGAGAGGGAGGGGTAGAGAGGGAGGGGAGAGGTCAGTGTAGGGAGTCACTGTAGAGAGGGAGGGGGAGAGAGGGAGGGGAGAGGTCAGTGTAGGGAGTCACTGTAGAGAGGGTGGGGGAGAGAGGGAGGGGAGAGGTCAGTGTCGGGAGTCACTGTAGAGAGGGAGGGGAGAGAGGGAGGGGAGAGGTCAGTGTAGGGAGTCACTATAGAGAGGGAGGGGGAGAGAGGGAGGGGAGAGAGGGAGGGGAGAGGGAGGGGGAGAGAGGGAGGGGAGAGGGAGGGGGAGAGAGGGAGGGGAAAGGTCAGTGTAGGGGGTCACTATAGAGAGAGAGGGGAGAGAGGGAGGGGAGAGGTCAGTGTAGGGAGTCACTGTAGAGAGGGAGGGGGAGAGAGGGAGGGGAGAGGTCACTGTAGGGGGTCACTATAGAGAGGGAGGGGTAGAGAGGGAGGGGAGAGGTCAGTGTAGGGAGTCACTGTAGAGAGGGAGGGGGAGAGAGGGAGGGGAGAGGTCAGTGTAGGGAGTCACTGTAGAGAGGGAGGGGGAGAGAGGGAGGGGAGAGAGGGAGGGGAGAGATCAGTGTAGGGAGTCACTATAGAGAGGGAGGGGGAGAGAGGGAGGGGAGAGAGGGAGGGGAGAGGGAGGGGGAGAGAGGGAGGGGAGCGGTCAGTGTAGGGGGTCACTGTGGAGAGGGAGGGGGAGAGAGGGAGGGGAGAGGTCAGTGTAGGGAGTCACTGTATAGAGGGAGGGGGAGATAGGGAGGGGAGAGGTCAGTGTAGGGAGTCACTGTAGAGAGGGAGGGGGAGAGAGGGAGGGGAGAAGTCAGTGTAGGGGGTCACTATAGAGAGAGAGGGGAGAGAGGGAGGGGAGAGGTCAGTGTAGGGAGTCACTGTAGAGAGGCAGGGGGAGAGAGGGAGGGGAGAGGTCAGTGTAGGGAGTCACTATAGAGAGGGAGGGGGAGAGAGGGAGGGGAGAGGGGGAGGGGAGAGGTCAGTGTAGGGAGTCACTGTAGAGAGGGAGGGGGAGAGAGGGAGGGGAGAGGTCAGTGTAGGGGGTCACTATAGAGAGGGAGGGGTAGAGAGGGAGGGGAGAGGTCAGTGTAGGGAGTCACTGTAGAGAGGGAGGGGAGAGAGGGAGGGGAGAGGTCAATGTAGGGAGTCACTGTAGAGAGGGAGGGGGAGAAAGGGAGGGGAGAGGTCAGTGTAGGGAGTCACCGTAGAGAGGGAGGGGAGAGAGGGAGGGGAGAGGTCAGGGTAGGGAGTCACTATAGAGAGGGAGGGGGAGAGAGGGAGGGGAGAGAGGGAGGGGAGAGGGAGGGGGAGAGAGGGAGGGGAGAGGTCAGTGTAGGGGGTCACTATAGAGAGGGAAAGGGAGAGAGGGAGGGGAGAGGTCAGTGTAGGGGGTCACTATAGAGAGGGAGGGGGAGAGAGGGAGGAGCGAGGTCAGTGTAGGGAGTCACTATAGACAGGGAGGGGGAGAGAGGGAGGAGAGAGAGGTCAGTGTAGGGGGTCACTACAGAGAGGGAGGGGAGAGAGGGAGCGGAGAGGTCAGTGTAGCGAGTCACTATAGAGAGGGAGGGGGAGATAGGGAGGGGAGAGGTCAGTGTAGGGGGTCACTGTAGAGAGGGAGGGGGAGAGAGGGAGGGGAGAACTCAGTGTAGAGGTCACTGTAGAGAGGGAGGGGGAGAGAGGGAGGGGAGAACTCAGTGTAGGGGTTCACTGTGGAGAGGGAGGGGGAGAGAGAACAGTGTAGGGAGTCACTGTGGAGAGGGAGGGGGAGAGAGGGAGGGGAGAGGTCAGTGTAGGGGATCACTATAGAGAGGGAGGGGGAGAGAGGGAGGGGAGAGGTCAGTGCAGGGGGTCACTATGGAGAGAGAGGGGAGAGAGGGAGGGGAGAGTTCAGTGTAGGGAGTCACTGTAGAGAGGGAAGGGGAGAGAGGGAGGGGAGAGGTCAGTGTAGGGAGTCACTGTGGAGAGGGAGGGGGAGAGAGGGAGGGGAGAGGTCAGTGTAGGGAGTCACTGTAGAAAGGGAGGGGAAGAGGTCAGTGTAGGGGGTCACTATAGGGAGAGAGGGGAGAGAGGGAGTGGAGAGGTCAGTGTAGGGAGTCACTGTATAGAGGGAGGGGGAGAGAGGGAGGGGAGAGGTCAGTGTAGTGGTTCACTATAGAGAGAGAGGGGAGAGAGGGAGGGGAGAGGTCAGTGTAGGGAGTCACTGTAGAGAGGGAGGGGGAGAGAGGGAGGGGAGAGCTCAGTGTAGGGGGTCACTATAGAGAGAGAGGGGAGAGAGGGAGGGGAGAGGTCAGTGTAGGAGTCACTGTAGAGAGGGAGGGGAACAGGTCAGTGTAGGGGGTCACTATAGCGAGAGAGGGGAGAGAGGGAGGGGAGAGGACAGTGTAGGGAGTCACTGTATAGAGGGAGGGGGAGAGAGGGAGGGGAGAGGACAGTGTAGGGGGTCACTATAGAGAGAGAGGGGAGAGAGGGAGGGGAGAGGTCAGTGTAGGGAGTCACTATAGAGAGAGAGGGGGAGAGAGGGAGGGGAGAGAGGGAGGGGAGAGGTCAGTGTAGGGAGTCACTGTAGAGAGGGAGGGGGAGAGAGGGAGGGGAGAGCTCAGTGTAGGGGGTCACTATAGAGAGAGAGAGGGGAGAGAGGGAGGGGAGAGGTCAGTGTAGGAGTCACTGTAGAGAGGGAGGGGGAGAGAGGGAGGGGAGAGGTCAGTGTAAGGGGTCACTATAGAGAGGGAGGGGTAGAGAGGGAGGGGAGAGGTCAGTGTAGGGAGTCATTGTAGAGAGGGAGGGGGAGAGAGGGAGGGGCGAGGTCAGTGTAGGGAGTCACTATAGACAGGGAGGGGGAGAGAGGGAGGAGAGAGAGGTCAGTGTAGGGGGTCACTACAGAGAGGGAGGGGAGAGAGGGAGCGGAGAGGTCAGTGTAGCGAGTCACTATAGAGAGGGAGGGGGAGATAGGGAGGGGAGAGGTCAGTGTAGGGGGTCACTGTAGAGAGGGAGGGGGAGAGAGGGAGGGGAGAACTCAGTGTAGAGGTCACTGTAGAGAGGGAGGGGGAGAGAGGGAGGGGAGAACTCAGTGTAGGGGTTCACTGTGGAGAGGGAGGGGGAGAGAGAACAGTGTAGGGAGTCACTGTGGAGAGGGAGGGGGAGAGAGGGAGGGGAGAGGTCAGTGTAGGGGGTCACTATGGAGAGAGAGGGGAGAGAGGGAGGGGAGAGGTCAGTGTAGGGGGTCACTATGGAGAGAGAGGGGAGAGAGGGAGGGGAGAGGTCAGTGTAGGGAGTCACTGTAGAGAGGGAGGGGGAGAGAGGGAGGGGAGAGGTCAGTGTAGGGAGTCACTGTGGAGAGGGAGGGGGAGAGAGGGAGGGGAGAGGTCAGTGTAGGGAGTCACTGTAGAAAGGGAGGGGAAGAGGTCAGTGTAGGGGGTCACTATAGGGAGAGAGGGGAGAGAGGGAGGGGAGAGGTCAGTGTAGGGAGTCACTGTATAGAGGGAGGGGGAGAGAGGGAGGGGAGAGGTCAGTGTAGGGGTTCACTATAGAGAGAGAGGGGAGAGAGGGAGGGGAGAGGTCAGTGTAGGGAGTCACTGTAGAGAGGGAGGGGGAGAGAGGGAGGGGAGAGAGGGAGGGGAGAGATCAGTGTAGGGAGTCACTATAGAGAGGGAGGGGGAGAGAGGGAGGGGAGAGAGGGAGGGGAGAGGGAGGGGGAGAGAGGGAGGGGAGCGGTCAGTGTAGGGGGTCACTGTGGAGAGGGAGGGGGAGAGAGGGAGGGGAGAGGTCAGTGTAGGGAGTCACTGTATAGAGGGAGGGGGAGATAGGGAGGGGAGAGGTCAGTGTAGGGAGTCACTGTAGAGAGGGAGGGGGAGAGAGGGAGGGGAGAAGTCAGTGTAGGGGGTCACTATAGAGAGAGAGGGGAGAGAGGGAGGGGAGAGGTCAGTGTAGGGAGTCACTGTAGAGAGGCAGGGGGAGAGAGGGAGGGGAGAGGTCAGTGTAGGGAGTCACTATAGAGAGGGAGGGGGAGAGAGGGAGGGGAGAGGGGGAGGGGAGAGGTCAGTGTAGGGAGTCACTGTAGAGAGGGAGGGGGGAGAGAGGGAGGGGAGAGGTCAGTGTAGGGGGTCACTATAGAGAGGGAGGGGTAGAGAGGGAGGGGAGAGGTCAGTGTAGGGAGTCACTGTAGAGAGGGAGGGGAGAGAGGGAGGGGAGAGGTCAATGTAGGGAGTCACTGTAGAGAGGGAGGGGGAGAAAGGGAGGGGAGAGGTCAGTGTAGGGAGTCACCGTAGAGAGGGAGGGGAGAGAGGGAGGGGAGAGGTCAGGGTAGGGAGTCACTATAGAGAGGGAGGGGGAGAGAGGGAGGGGAGAGAGGGAGGGGAGAGGGAGGGGGAGAGAGGGAGGGGAGAGGTCAGTGTAGGGGGTCACTATAGAGAGGGAAAGGGAGAGAGGGAGGGGAGAGGTCAGTGTAGGGGGTCACTATAGAGAGGGAGGGGGAGAGAGGGAGGAGCGAGGTCAGTGTAGGGAGTCACTATAGACAGGGAGGGGGAGAGAGGGAGGAGAGAGAGGTCAGTGTAGGGGGTCACTACAGAGAGGGAGGGGAGAGAGGGAGCGGAGAGGTCAGTGTAGCGAGTCACTATAGAGAGGGAGGGGGAGATAGGGAGGGGAGAGGTCAGTGTAGGGGGTCACTGTAGAGAGGGAGGGGGAGAGAGGGAGGGGAGAACTCAGTGTAGAGGTCACTGTAGAGAGGGAGGGGGAGAGAGGGAGGGGAGAACTCAGTGTAGGGGTTCACTGTGGAGAGGGAGGGGGAGAGAGAACAGTGTAGGGAGTCACTGTGGAGAGGGAGGGGGAGAGAGGGAGGGGAGAGGTCAGTGTAGGGGATCACTATAGAGAGGGAGGGGGAGAGAGGGAGGGGAGAGGTCAGTGCAGGGGGTCACTATGGAGAGAGAGGGGAGAGAGGGAGGGGAGAGTTCAGTGTAGGGAGTCACTGTAGAGAGGGAAGGGGAGAGAGGGAGGGGAGAGGTCAGTGTAGGGAGTCACTGTGGAGAGGGAGGGGGAGAGAGGGAGGGGAGAGGTCAGTGTAGGGAGTCACTGTAGAAAGGGAGGGGAAGAGGTCAGTGTAGGGGGTCACTATAGGGAGAGAGGGGAGAGAGGGAGTGGAGAGGTCAGTGTAGGGAGTCACTGTATAGAGGGAGGGGGAGAGAGGGAGGGGAGAGGTCAGTGTAGTGGTTCACTATAGAGAGAGAGGGGAGAGAGGGAGGGGAGAGGTCAGTGTAGGGAGTCACTGTAGAGAGGGAGGGGGAGAGAGGGAGGGGAGAGCTCAGTGTAGGGGGTCACTATAGAGAGAGAGGGGAGAGAGGGAGGGGAGAGGTCAGTGTAGGAGTCACTGTAGAGAGGGAGGGGAACAGGTCAGTGTAGGGGGTCACTATAGCGAGAGAGGGGAGAGAGGGAGGGGAGAGGACAGTGTAGGGAGTCACTGTATAGAGGGAGGGGGAGAGAGGGAGGGGAGAGGACAGTGTAGGGGGTCACTATAGAGAGAGAGGGGAGAGAGGGAGGGGAGAGGTCAGTGTAGGGAGTCACTATAGAGAGAGAGGGGGAGAGAGGGAGGGGAGAGAGGGAGGGGAGAGGTCAGTGTAGGGAGTCACTGTAGAGAGGGAGGGGGAGAGAGGGAGGGGAGAGCTCAGTGTAGGGGGTCACTATAGAGAGAGAGAGGGGAGAGAGGGAGGGGAGAGGTCAGTGTAGGAGTCACTGTAGAGAGGGAGGGGGAGAGAGGGAGGGGAGAGGTCAGTGTAAGGGGTCACTATAGAGAGGGAGGGGTAGAGAGGGAGGGGAGAGGTCAGTGTAGGGAGTCATTGTAGAGAGGGAGGGGGAGAGAGGGAGGGGCGAGGTCAGTGTAGGGAGTCACTATAGACAGGGAGGGGGAGAGAGGGAGGAGAGAGAGGTCAGTGTAGGGGGTCACTACAGAGAGGGAGGGGAGAGAGGGAGCGGAGAGGTCAGTGTAGCGAGTCACTATAGAGAGGGAGGGGGAGATAGGGAGGGGAGAGGTCAGTGTAGGGGGTCACTGTAGAGAGGGAGGGGGAGAGAGGGAGGGGAGAACTCAGTGTAGAGGTCACTGTAGAGAGGGAGGGGGAGAGAGGGAGGGGAGAACTCAGTGTAGGGGTTCACTGTGGAGAGGGAGGGGGAGAGAGAACAGTGTAGGGAGTCACTGTGGAGAGGGAGGGGGAGAGAGGGAGGGGAGAGGTCAGTGTAGGGGGTCACTATGGAGAGAGAGGGGAGAGAGGGAGGGGAGAGGTCAGTGTAGGGGGTCACTATGGAGAGAGAGGGGAGAGAGGGAGGGGAGAGGTCAGTGTAGGGAGTCACTGTAGAGAGGGAGGGGGAGAGAGGGAGGGGAGAGGTCAGTGTAGGGAGTCACTGTGGAGAGGGAGGGGGAGAGAGGGAGGGGAGAGGTCAGTGTAGGGAGTCACTGTAGAAAGGGAGGGGAAGAGGTCAGTGTAGGGGGTCACTATAGGGAGAGAGGGGAGAGAGGGAGGGGAGAGGTCAGTGTAGGGAGTCACTGTATAGAGGGAGGGGGAGAGAGGGAGGGGAGAGGTCAGTGTAGGGGTTCACTATAGAGAGAGAGGGGAGAGAGGGAGGGGAGAGGTCAGTGTAGGGAGTCACTGTAGAGAGGGAGGGGGAGAGAGGGAGGGGAGAGCTCAGTGTAGGGGGTCACTATAGAGAGAGAGGGGAGAGAGGGAGGGGAGAGGTCAGTGTAGGAGTCACTGGTCAGTGTAGGAGTCACTGTAGAGAGGGAGGGGAACAGGTCAGTGTAGGGGGTCACTATAGAGAGAGAGGGGAGAGAGGGAGGGGAGAGGACAGTGTAGGGAGTCACTGTATAGAGGGAGGGGGAGAGAGGGAGGGGAGAGGACAGTGTAGGGGGGTCACTATAGAGAGAGAGGGGAGAGAGGGAGGGGAGAGGTCAGTGTAGGGAGTCACTATAGAGAGGGAGGGGGAGAGAGGGAGGGGAGAGAGGGAGGGGAGAGGTCAGTGTAGGGAGTCACTGTAGAGAGGGAGGGGGAGAGAGGGAGGGGAGAGCTCAGTGTAGGGGGTCACTATAGAGAGAGAGAGGGGAGAGAGGGAGGGGAGAGGTCAGTGTAGGAGTCACTGTAGAGAGGGAGGGGGAGAGAGGGAGGGGAGAGGTCAGTGTAAGGGGTCACTATAGAGAGGGAGGGGTAGAGAGGGAGGGGTGAGGTCAGTGTAGGGAGTCACTGTAGAGAGGGAGGGGGAGAGAGGGAGGGGAGAGGTCAGTGTAGGGAGTCACTGTAGAGAGGGAGGGGGAGAGAGGGAGGGGAGAGGTCAGTGTAGGGAGTCACTGTAGAAAGGGAGGGGAAGAGGTCAGTGTAGTGGGTCACTATAGAGAGAGAGGGGAGAGAGGGAGGGGAGATGTCAGTTTAGGGAGTCAATGTATAGAGGGAGGGGGAGAGAGGGAGGGAAGAGAGGTCAGTGTAGGGGGTCACTATAGAGAGAGAGAGGGGAGAGAGGGAGGGGAGAGGTCAGTGTAGGGAGTCACTGTAGAGAGGGAGGGGGAGGAGAGGGAGGGGAGAGGTCAGTGTAGGGGGTCACTATAGAGAGGGAGGGGTAGAGAGGGAGGGGAGAGGTCAGTGTAGGGAGTCACTGTAGAGAGGGGAGGGGGAGAGAGGGAGGGGAGAGGTCAGTGTAGGGAGTCACTGTAGAGAGGGAGGGGGAGAGAGGGAGGGGAGAGGTCAGTGTAGGGAGTCACTGTAGAGAGGGAGGGGAGAGAGGGAGGGGAGAGGTCAGTGTAGGGAGTCACTATAGAGAGGGAGGGGGAGAGAGGGAGGGGAGAGAGGGAGGGGAGAGGGAGGGGGAGAGAGGGAGGGGAGAGGGAGGAGGAGAGAGGGAGGGAGAGGTCAGTGTAGGGGGTCACTATAGAGAGAGAGGGGAGAGAGGGAGGGGAGAGGTCAGTGTAGGGAGTCACTGTAGAGAGGGAGGGGGAGAGAGGGAGGGGGAGAGGTCACTGTAGGGGGTCACTATAGAGAGGGAGGGGTAGAGAGGGAGGGGAGAGGTCAGTGTAGGGAGTCACTGTAGAGAGGGAGGGGGGAGAGAGGGAGGGGAGAGGTCAGTGTAGGGAGTCACTGTAGAGAGGGAGGGGGAGAGAGGGAGGGGAGAGAGGGAGGGGAGAGAGGGAGGGGAGAGATCAGTGTAGGGAGTCACTATAGAGAGGGAGGGGGAGAGAGGGAGGGGAGAGAGGGAGGGGAGAGGGAGGGGGAGAGAGGGAGGGGAGCGGTCAGTGTAGGGGGTCACTGTGGAGAGGAGGGGGAGAGAGGGAGGGGAGAGGTCAGTGTAGGGAGTCACTGTATAGAGGGAGGGGGAGAGAGGGAGGGGAGAGGTCAGTGTCGGGAGTCACTGTAGAGAGGGAGGGGGAGAGAGGGAGGTGAGAAGTCAGTGTAGGGGGTCACTATAGAGAGAGAGGGGAGAGAGGGAGGGGAGAGGTCAGTGTAGGGAGTCACTGTAGAGAGGCAGGGGGAGAGAGGGAGGGGAGAGGTCAGTGTAGGGAGTCACTATAGAGAGGGAGGGGGAGAGAGGGAGGGGAGAGGGGAGGGGAGAGGTCAGTGTAGGGAGTCACTGTAGAGAGGGAGGGGGAGAGAGGGAGGGGAGATGTCAATGTAGGGAGTCACTGTAGAGAGGGAGGGGGAGAGAGGGAGGGGAGAGGTCAGTGTAGGGAGTCACCGTAGAGAGGGAGGGGAGAGAGGGAGGGGAGAGGTCAGTGTAGGGAGTCACTATAGAGAGGGATGGGGAGAGAGGGAGGGGAGAGAGGGAGGGGAGAGGGAGGGGGAGAGAGGGAGGGGAGAGGTCAGTGTAGGGGGTCACTATAGAGAGGGAAAGGGAGAGAGGGAGGGGAGAGGTCAGTGTAGGGGGTCACTATAGAGAGGGAGGGGGAGAGAGGGAGGGGCGAGGTCAGTGTAGGAAGTCACTATAGACAGGGAGGGGGAGAGAGGGAGGAGAGAGAGGTCAGTGTAGGGGGTCACTACAGAGAGGGAGGGGAGAGAGGGAGCGGAGAGGTCAGTGTAGCGAGTCACTATAGAGAGGGAGGGGGAGATAGGGAGGGGAGAGGTCAGTGTAGGGGGTCACTGTAGAGAGGGAGGGGGAGAGAGGGAGGGGAGAACTCAGTGTAGAGGTCACTGTAGAGAGGGAGGGGGAGAGAGGGAGGGGAGAACTCAGTGTAGGGGTTCACTGTGGAGAGGGAGGGGGAGAGAGAACAGTGTAGGGAGTCACTGTGGAGAGGGAGGGGGAGAGAGGGAGGGGAGAGGTCAGTGTAGGGGATCACTATAATGAGGGAGGGGGAGAGAGGGAGGGGAGCGGTCAGTGCAGGAGGTCACTATGGAGAGAGAGGGGAGAGAGGGAGGGGGAGAGGTCAGTGTAGGGAGTCACTGTAGGGAGGGAGGGGGAGAGAGGGAGGGGAGAGGTCAGTGTAGGGAGTCACTGTGGAGAGGGAGGGGGAGAGAGGGAGGGGAGAGGTCAGTGTAGGGAGTCACTGTAGAAAGGGAGGGGAAGAGGTCAGTGTAGGGGGTCACTATAGGGAGAGAGGGGAGAGAGGGAGGGGAGAGGTCAGTGTAGGGAGTCACTGTATAGAGGGAGGGGGAGAGAGGGAGGGGAGAGCTCAGTGTAGGGGGTCACTATAGAGAGAGAGGGGGAGAGAGGGAGGGGAGAGGTCAGTGTAGGAGTCACTGTAGAGAGGGAGGGGAACAGGTCAGTGTAGGGGGGTCACTATAGAGAGGGAGGGGGAGAGAGGGAGGGGAGAGGTCAGTGTAGGGAGTCACTGTGGAGAGGGAGGGGGGAGAGAGGGAGGGGAGAGGTCAGTGTAGGGAGTCACTGTAGAAAGGGAGGGGAAGAGGTCAGTGTAGGGGGTCACTATAGAGAGGGAGGGGGAGAGAGGGAGGGGAGAGGTCAGTGTAGGGAGTCACTGTGGAGAGGGAGGGGGAGAGAGGGAGGGGAGAGGTCAGTGTAGGGAGTCACTGTAGAAAGGGAGGGGAAGAGGTCAGTGTAGGGGGGTCACTATAGAGAGAGAGGGGAGAGAGAGAGGGGAGAGGTCAGTGTAGGGAGTCACTGCAGAAAGGGAGGGGAAGAGGTCAGTGTAGGGGGTCACTATAGAGAGAGAGGAGAGAGAGGGAGGGGAAAGGTCAGTTTAGGGAGTCACTGTATAGAGGGGAGGGGGAGAGAGGGAGGGGAGAGGTCAGTGTAGGGAGTCACTGGAGAGAGGGAGGGGGGAGAGAGGGAGGGGAGGGGTCAGTGTAGGGGGTCACTATAGAGAGAGAGGGGAGAGAGGGAGGGGAGAGGTCAGTGTAGGGAGTCACTGTAGAGAGGGAGGGGGAGAGAGGGAGGGGGAGAGCTCAGTGTAGGGGGTCACTATAGAGAGAGGGGAGAGAGGGAGGGGAGAGGTCAGTGTAGGGAGTCACTGCAGAGAGCGAGGGGGAGAGAGGGAGGGGAGAGGTCAGTGTAGGGGGTCACTATAGAGAGGGAGGGGAGAGAGGGAGGGGAGAGAGGGAGGGGGGAGAGAGGGAGGGGAGAGGGAGGGGGGGGAGAGAGGGAGGGGAGAGGTCAGTGTAGGGGGTCACTATAGAGAGGGCGGGGGAGAGAGGGAGGGGAGAGGTCAGTGTAGGGGGTCACTATAGAGAGGGAGGGGGAGAGAGGGAGGGGCGAGGTCAGTGTAGGGAGTCACTATAGAGAGGGAGGGGGAGATAGGGAGGGGAGAGGTCAGTGTAGGGGGTCACTGTATAGAGGGAGGGGGAGAGAGGGAGGGGGAGAACTCAGTGTAGGGAGTCACTGTGGAGAGGGAGGGGGAGAGAGGGAGGGGAGAGCACAGTGTAGGGAGTCACTGTAGAGAGGGAGGGGGAGAGAGGGAGGGGAGAGGTCAGTGTAGGGAGTCACTGTAGAGAGGGAGGGGGAGAGAGGGAGGGGAGAGGGGGAGGGGAGAGGTCAGTGTAGGGAGTCACTGTAGAGAGGGAGGGGGAGAGAGGGAGGGGAGAGGTCAGTGTAGGGAGTCACTGTGGAGAGGGAGGGGGAGAGAGGGAGGGGAGAGGTCAGTGTAGGGAGTCACTGTAGAAAGGGAGGGGGAAGAGGTCAGTGTAGGGGGTCACTATAGGGAGAGAGGGGAGAGAGGGAGGGGAGAGGTCAGTGTAGGGAGTCACTGTATAGAGGGAGGGGGGAGAGAGGGAGGGGAGAGGTCAGTGTAGGGGTTCACTATAGAGAGAGAGGGGAGAGAGGGAGGGGAGAGGTCAGTGTAGGGAGTCACTGTAGAGAGGGAGGGGGAGAGAGGGAGGGGAGAGCTCAGTGTAGGGGGTCACTATAGAGAGAGAGGGGAGAGAGGGAGGGGAGAGGTCAGTGTAGGAGTCACTGTAGAGAGGGAGGGGAACAGGTCAGTGTAGGGGGTCACTATAGAGAGAGAGGGGGAGAGAGGGAGGGGAGAGGACAGTGTAGGGAGTCACTGTAGAGAGGGAGGGGGAGAGAGGGAGGGGAGAGGTCAGTGTAGGGGGTCACTATAGAGAGAGAGGGGAGAGAGGGAGGGGAGAGGTCAGTGTAGGGAGTCACTATAGAGAGGGAGGGGGAGAGAGGGAGGGGAGAGAGGGAGGGGAGAGGTCAGTGTAGGGAGTCACTGTAGAGAGGGAGGGGGAGAGAGGGAGGGGAGAGCTCAGTGTAGGGGGTCACTATAGAGAGAGAGAGGGGAGAGAGGGAGGGGAGAGGTCAGTGTAGGAGTCACTGTAGAGAGGGAGGGGGAGAGAGGGAGGGGAGAGGTCAGTGTAAGGGGTCACTATAGAGAGGGAGGGGTAGAGAGGGAGGGGAGAGGTCAGTGTAGGGAGTCACTGTAGAGAGGGAGGGGGAGAGAGGGAGGGGAGAGGTCAGTGTAGGGAGTCACTGTAGAGAGGGAGGGGGAGAGAGGGAGGGGAGAGGTCAGTGTAGGGAGTCACTGTAGAAAGGGAGGGGAAGAGGTCAGTGTAGTGGGTCACTATAGAGAGAGAGGGGAGAGAGGGAGGGGAGATGTCAGTTTAGGGAGTCACTGTATAGAGGGAGGGGGAGAGAGGGAGGGAAGAGAGGTCAGTGTAGGGGGTCACTATAGAGAGAGAGAGGGGAGAGAGGGAGGGGAGAGGTCAGTGTAGGGAGTCACTGTAGAGAGGGAGGGGGAGAGAGGGAGGGGAGAGGTCAGTGTAGGGGGTCACTATAGAGAGAGAGGGGAGAGAGGGAGGGGAGAGGTCAGTGTAGGGAGTCACTATAGAGAGGGAGGGGGAGAGAGGGAGGGGAGAGAGGGAGGGGAGAGGTCAGTGTAGGGAGTCACTGTAGAGAGGGAGGGGGGAGAGAGGGAGGGGAGAGCTCAGTGTAGGGGGTCACTATAGAGAGAGAGAGGGGAGAGAGGGAGGGGAGAGGTCAGTGTAGGAGTCACTGTAGAGAGGGAGGGGGAGAGAGGGAGGGGAGAGGTCAGTGTAAGGGGTCACTATAGAGAGGGAGGGGTAGAGAGGGAGGGGAGAGGTCAGTGTAGGGAGTCACTGTAGAGAGGGAGGGGGGAGAGAGGGAGGGGAGAGGTCAGTGTAGGGAGTCACTATAGAGAGGGAGGGGGAGAGAGGGAGGGAAGAGGTCAGTGTAGGGAGTCACTGTAGAAAGGGAGGGGAAGAGGTCAGTGTAGTGGGTCACTATAGAGAGAGAGGGGAGAGAGGGAGGGGAGATGTCAGTTTAGGGAGTCACTGTATAGAGGGAGGGGGAGAGAGGGAGGGAAGAGAGGTCAGTGTAGGGGGTCACTATAGAGAGAGAGAGGGGAGAGAGGGAGGGGAGAGGTCAGTGTAGGGAGTCACTGCAGAGAGGGGAGGGGGAGAGAGGGAGGGGAGAGGTCAGTGTAGGGGGTCACTATAGAGAGGGAGGGGTAGAGAGGGAGGGGAGAGGTCAGTGTAGGGAGTCACTGTAGAGAGGGAGGGGGAGAGAGGGAGGGGAGAGGTCAGTGTAGGGAGTCACTGTAGAGAGGGAGGGGGAGAGAGGGAGGGGA
>JANJGN010003689.1:37500-41645 GCA_026770705.1 Isurus oxyrinchus | reverse complement strand
CCGGCAAGCGGATGCATGGCAGCGGGCAGGGAAGGGTCAAAACGGCCTGAAATACCGGAGCGGCGGGCCAAGATGGCTGCCGGGGGGCGTATTCAGCGGTCGCACGTGACGGGGCGGTGCCTGGAGGCCGAGCCGCGCAAGCGCGATTTAAAGCGAGCAAAGTCCGAGCAGGAGCGATATCGTTGGCCATTCAGCCGGTTCGAGCCTGGTGGCCGAGGCGGGGAGGGTGGAACCGGGGAAAGGCTGGGTGTTCGGTGTCCGCCCGGGTGGTCCGGAGTTTTATTCGGGTTAGGGTTAGCGGTTAGGCTTAGGGCTGGGGTTAGGGTTGGGGCGTTAGGGTTAGGGGAAGTGTCAGGGGTAGGGGTAGGGTTAGAGTTAGGGGCTTGGCTTGGTGTTCGTGTCGGGGAAGGGGACAAGGCTAGTTTATTGTTGGCTCGGGGTTCGGGTCAGGGTTAGCGGTTAGGCTTAGGGCTGGGGTTAGGTTTGCGGCAAATGGTTTACCGGTTAGCAGGCAGGGTAGCCGGCCATTATTCAGGGCTTTCGGCATGGTAGTAAAGGTGCGCTGAGCTGCAGAACACAGCCGCTGGTCCACGGGATATGTACAGCACAGGGGAACCTGTGAACCAGTTAGCAGACAAGGCAGCCGACCGGTAATTATAGCCTCCCGCCGGGTAATAGAGGCGCAGTCAGCTGCAGAACACACCAGCAGGTCCAAGGACTAAGTACAGAATGAGGACACGGGCAGCCGGTCAGCAGGCAGGGCTGCCGGCCGGTAATTACAGCCTCCCGCCCGGTCATAGGGGTGCAGTTAGCTGCAGAACACACCAGCAGGTCCAAGGACTAAGTACAGAATGAGGACACGGGCAGCCGGTCAGCAGGCAGGGATGCCGGCCTGCCATAGGGGTGCAGTTAGCTGCAGAACACACCAGCAGGTCCAAGGACTAAGGACAGAATGGGGACACGGGCAGCCGGTTAGCAGGCTGGGCTGCCGGCCGGTATTTACAGCCTCCCGCCCGGTCATAGGGGTGCAGTTAGCTGCAGAACACACCAGCAGGTCCACGGACTAAGTACCGAATGGGGACACGGGCAGCCGGTTAGCAGGCAAGGCTGCCGGCCGGTAATTATAGCCTCCCGCCCGGTCATAGGTGTGCAGTTAACTGCGGAACACACCAGCAGGTCCAGGGACTCAGTACCAAACGGGGAATCGGTTAAGCGGTTACCTGGCAGGGCAGCCGACCAGTAATCATAGCCTCCCGCCCGGTCGTAGGGGTGCAGTTAGCTGCAGAACACACCAGCAGGTCCAGGGAATGTGTGCAGGACGGGGAAATGCTTAACGGGTTAGCAGGCCGGGCAGCCGGCCGGTAGTTGGAGCCGCCCGCCCGGTCGTACGGGAGCCGTCATCAGCCGGCATCCCGAGCAGCTGAAAAGTCTAAGCGCAGAATGGGGACATGGTGAACCAGTCAGCCAGCGGGCAGGGAAGGGTCGAAACGGCCTAAAATACCGGGCCGGCGGGCCAAGATGGCTGCCGGGGGGCGTATTCAGGGCCCCCACGTGAGGGGCCGGGGCTGGGGGCCGAGCCGGGCAAGCGCGGTTGAGAAACAGCCGAGTCCGAGCAGGGGGAAATCATTAACCGGTGATCGGGTTCGACCCCCCCCGGTGGCCGAGGCGGGGAGGGTCGACCCGGGGAAAGGTTGGGTGTTCGGTGTCCCTCAGGGCGGTCCCGAGCGCGTCCTAAAATAATCCGGGCTCCTGGGCCCTTTTTTGAAAAAGAACCGGTCGGGGAGCGGGTGCAATCCGGAAGGCCTGGCGGGGCTTCGGTGCCTCTTCCTCGGTATGACTACCGGAGGGTCGTCGGCCTGAATGACGGTTGCATTTGCTGGCTGTGGAGGTTGGCGGGCTATCTGCAGAATAGGAGGAGGTGGCAAATCGAGAATGGGTCGACTTCGCCAAGTGCCTTCTCGAGCCTCCAGGTCTGCAGGGACCGACCCAGGCTGCCGCCAAACCGACCGGGAGGCCCCGCCGTCGGCCATTTTTGGTCATTTTCGGCATTTTTCGCCTCTTTCGGCCGGTCAAGAAAAGCGGCGGCCTGACACCCGGGCGTGCACGGGGAAGGCTCCCCCTCGCCGGGAGGACCGGAGTTTGCCCCGGAAACCTCCGGAAGCCGGCCGGGAAGGCGGCTTCGGCCCGATGCACCTCCGGCTGCGTCCGAAGGCCGGGGGAAGTGGCCCCTGGGCCCGTGTGAGGGAAATCCGTGCCAAGACGGAAGTCCAGGAGGTCGGATCCGAAGCTTCTGCCGGGCCCCCGGTGGAGGCATTCCCGCTAGGCGGGGCGAATCGGCCCGGCCACGGGGCGGGTTGCAATTGTTGGAGGGGGGCTGCCGGAGCTAGATAATGATTTCCCCTCGGTTCTCCCGATGGGGAAACGGCGAAAGGAGGTGTCGCGGGCTTTCGAGGCCTCCTCGGCGGCTGGACTACCGACCGACATCTCGGCTGCATTTGCTGGCTGGGGGGGTTGGCGGGGTATCTGCAGAATGGTAGGAGGTGGCAAGTCGAGAATCGGTCGACAGCTCCGAGTGCCGTCTCGAGCCTCCAGGTCCGCAGGGACCGATCCAGGCTGCCGCCTAACCGACCAGGAGGCCCCGCCGTCGGCCATTTTTGTCCATTTTCGGCATTTTTTACCGTCTTTCGGTCGGTCACGGAAAGCGGCGACCGGAAGCCCGGGCGTGCCCGGGGACGGCTCCCACTGGCCCCGGGGACCGGATTTGCCCCGGTCGGAGCCCCGGAAACGCACCCGAAGCCGGCCGGAGAAGGCGGCTAAGGGCAATGCACCTCGGATTGAATTTGCGCACCGGGGAAAGTGGCCTCGGGGCCCGCGAGGTGTGACGGTGTGCCTTCGGTAAGCTTCTGGAGAAATGGGTAACCAATGCACCTCGGACTGAATGTGCAGGACGTGCAACGGGGCCTCCGGGTCCGCGAGATATCGCAGGTTGGCCTCGGTAAGCCTCTGGAGAAATGGCTAACCAATGGGACAGTGGCCCTGAGAAATCATTAACCATTTGGACTTCGTCTCTGGCAGCGAGGCAAGTGTGGTGCAGAAATCATTAACCATTTGGACTTAGTCTCTGGCAGCGAGGCAAGTGTGGCGGAGAAATCATTAACCGTTTGGACTTAGTCTCTGGCAGAGAGGCAAGTGTGGTGCAGAAATCATTAACCATTTGGACTTAGTCTCTGGCAGCGAGGCAAGTGTGGTGCAGAAATCATTAACCATTTGGACTTAGTCTCTGGCAGCGAGGCAAGTGTGGCGGAGAAATCATTAACCGTTTGGACTTAGTCTCTGGCAGAGAGGCAAGTGTGGTGCAGAAATCATTAACCATTTGGACTTCGTCTCTGGCACAGAGGCAAGTGCAGTGGAGAAATCAGTAACCATTTGGACTTCGTCTCTGGCAGCGAGGCAAGTGTGGTGCAGAAATCATTAACCATTTGGACTTCGTCTCTGGCACAGAGGCAAGTGCAGTGGAGAAATCATTAACCATTTGGACTTCGTCTCTGGCAGAGAGGCAAGTGTGGTGCAGAAATCATTAACCATTTGGACTTCGTCTCTGGCACAGAGGCAAGTGCAGTGGAGAAATCAGTAACCATTTGGACTTAGTCGCTGGCAGCGAGGCAAGTGTGGCGGAGAAATCATTAACCGTTTGGACTTCGTCTCTGGCAGAGAGGCAAGTGTGGTGCAGAAATCATTAACCATTTGGACTTCGTCTCTGGCACAGAGGCAAGTGCAGTGGAGAAATCAGTAACCATTTGGACTTAGTCTCTGGCAGCGAGGCAAGTGTGGCGGAGAAATCATTAACCGTTTGGACTTCGTCTCTGGCAGAGAGGCAAGTGTGGCGGAGAAATCATTAACCGTTTGGACTTAGTCTCTGGCAGCGAGGCAAGTGTGGCGGAGAAATCATTAACCATTTGGACTTAGTCTGTGGCAGAGGCAAGTTTGGAAGAGAAATCAGTAACTAATAAATAAAATGCACCCCAGATTGCATTCGCCGGCCGTGGAAAGTGTCTCCTGGGCCCGGGAGAACAAAATCCGTGCTCAGACGGAAGCGTATGGCGTCGAATCCGAGGCTCTTGCCCGGCTCGCAGTGGGGGTATTCC
>JANJGN010003689.1:15000-17500 GCA_026770705.1 Isurus oxyrinchus | reverse complement strand
ACAAGGCAGCCGACCGGTAATTATAGCCTCCCGCCGGGTAATAGAGGCGCAGTCAGCTGCAGAACACACCAGCAGGTCCAAGGACTAAGTACAGAATGAGGACACGGGCAGCCGGTCAGCAGGCAGGGCTGCCGGCCGGTAATTACAGCCTCCCGCCCGGTCATAGGGGTGCAGTTAGCTGCAGAACACACCAGCAGGTCCAAGGACTAAGTACAGAATGAGGACACGGGCAGCCGGTCAGCAGGCAGGGATGCCGGCCTGCCATAGGGGTGCAGTTAGCTGCAGAACACACCAGCAGGTCCAAGGACTAAGGACAGAATGGGGACACGGGCAGCCGGTTAGCAGGCTGGGCTGCCGGCCGGTATTTACAGCCTCCCGCCCGGTCATAGGGGTGCAGTTAGCTGCAGAACACACCAGCAGGTCCACGGACTAAGTACCGAATGGGGACACGGGCAGCCGGTTAGCAGGCAAGGCTGCCGGCCGGTAATTATAGCCTCCCGCCCGGTCATAGGTGTGCAGTTAACTGCGGAACACACCAGCAGGTCCAGGGACTCAGTACCAAACGGGGAATCGGTTAAGCGGTTACCTGGCAGGGCAGCCGACCAGTAATCATAGCCTCCCGCCCGGTCGTAGGGGTGCAGTTAGCTGCAGAACACACCAGCAGGTCCAGGGAATGTGTGCAGGACGGGGAAATGCTTAACGGGTTAGCAGGCCGGGCAGCCGGCCGGTAGTTGGAGCCGCCCGCCCGGTCGTACGGGAGCCGTCATCAGCCGGCATCCCGAGCAGCTGAAAAGTCTAAGCGCAGAATGGGGACATGGTGAACCAGTCAGCCAGCGGGCAGGGAAGGGTCGAAACGGCCTAAAATACCGGGCCGGCGGGCCAAGATGGCTGCCGGGGGGCGTATTCAGGGCCCCCACGTGAGGGGCCGGGGCTGGGGGCCGAGCCGGGCAAGCGCGGTTGAGAAACAGCCGAGTCCGAGCAGGGGGAAATCATTAACCGGTGATCGGGTTCGACCCCCCCCGGTGGCCGAGGCGGGGAGGGTCGACCCGGGGAAAGGTTGGGTGTTCGGTGTCCCTCAGGGCGGTCCCGAGCGCGTCCTAAAATAATCCGGGCTCCTGGGCCCTTTTTTGAAAAAGAACCGGTCGGGGAGCGGGTGCAATCCGGAAGGCCTGGCGGGGCTTCGGTGCCTCTTCCTCGGTATGACTACCGGAGGGTCGTCGGCCTGAATGACGGTTGCATTTGCTGGCTGTGGAGGTTGGCGGGCTATCTGCAGAATAGGAGGAGGTGGCAAATCGAGAATGGGTCGACTTCGCCAAGTGCCTTCTCGAGCCTCCAGGTCTGCAGGGACCGACCCAGGCTGCCGCCAAACCGACCGGGAGGCCCCGCCGTCGGCCATTTTTGTCCATTTTCGGCATTTTTTACCGTCTTTCGGTCGGTCACGGAAAGCGGCGACCGGAAGCCCGGGCGTGCCCGGGGACGGCTCCCACTGGCCCCGGGGACCGGATTTGCCCCGGTCGGAGCCCCGGAAACGCACCCGAAGCCGGCCGGAGAAGGCGGCTAAGGGCAATGCACCTCGGATTGAATTTGCGCACCGGGGAAAGTGGCCTCGGGGCCCGCGAGGTGTGACGGTGTGCCTTCGGTAAGCTTCTGGAGAAATGGGTAACCAATGCACCTCGGACTGAATGTGCAGGACGTGCAACGGGGCCTCCGGGTCCGCGAGATATCGCAGGTTGGCCTCGGTAAGCCTCTGGAGAAATGGCTAACCAATGGGACAGTGGCCCTGAGAAATCATTAACCATTTGGACTTCGTCTCTGGCAGCGAGGCAAGTGTGGTGCAGAAATCATTAACCATTTGGACTTAGTCTCTGGCAGCGAGGCAAGTGTGGCGGAGAAATCATTAACCGTTTGGACTTAGTCTCTGGCAGAGAGGCAAGTGTGGTGCAGAAATCATTAACCATTTGGACTTAGTCTCTGGCAGCGAGGCAAGTGTGGTGCAGAAATCATTAACCATTTGGACTTAGTCTCTGGCAGCGAGGCAAGTGTGGCGGAGAAATCATTAACCGTTTGGACTTAGTCTCTGGCAGAGAGGCAAGTGTGGTGCAGAAATCATTAACCATTTGGACTTCGTCTCTGGCACAGAGGCAAGTGCAGTGGAGAAATCAGTAACCATTTGGACTTAGTCTCTGGCAGCGAGGCAAGTGTGGTGCAGAAATCATTAACCATTTGGACTTCGTCTCTGGCACAGAGGCAAGTGCAGTGGAGAAATCATTAACCATTTGGACTTCGTCTCTGGCAGAGAGGCAAGTGTGGTGCAGAAATCATTAACCATTTGGACTTCGTCTCTGGCACAGAGGCAAGTGCAGTGGAGAAATCAGTAACCATTTGGACTTAGTCGCTGGCAGCGAGGCAAGTGTGGCGGAGAAATCATTAACCGTTTGGACTTCGTCTCTGGCAGAGAGGCAAGTGTGGTGCAGAAATCATTAACCATTTGGACTTCGTC
>JANJGN010003689.1:0-2500 GCA_026770705.1 Isurus oxyrinchus | reverse complement strand
TTACAGCCTCCCGCCGGGTAATACGGGTGCAGTAAACTGCAGAAGACGCCAGCAGGTCCAGGGAATGTGTCCAGGACGTGGAAATGGTTAACCGGTCAGCAGGAAGGTCAGCCGGCCGGTAGTACGGGTGCAGTCAGCAGCCGGCATCCCGAGCAGCTGAAAAGTCCTAAGCGCGGAATGGGGAAATCATTAACCTGTCAGCAAGCCGGAAGGGGAAAGGGTGAAACGGCTTAAAATATCGAGGCGGCAAGGAAAAAATGGCAACCGGGGGCGGGGCGGATTCACAGTCACCACGTGAGAGGGTCGGTGCCTGGAGGCCGGGCAGGCGGTTGGCCGAAGGCCCGATACTCCGGGTGCTGTCAGCATTTCGCTTGCCGAGCTGCTCAAAAGTCGAGGTGCAGAACGGCGAAATCATTAACCGGCAAGCGGATGCATGGCAGCGGGCAGGGAAGGGTCAAAACGGCCTGAAATACCGGAGCGGCGGGCCAAGATGGCTGCCGGGGGGCGTATTCAGCGGTCGCACGTGACGGGGCGGTGCCTGGAGGCCGAGCCGCGCAAGCGCGATTTAAAGCGAGCAAAGTCCGAGCAGGAGCGATATCGTTGGCCATTCAGCCGGTTCGAGCCTGGTGGCCGAGGCGGGGAGGGTGGAACCGGGGAAAGGCTGGGTGTTCGGTGTCCGCCCGGGTGGTCCGGAGTTTTATTCGGGTTAGGGTTAGCGGTTAGGCTTAGGGCTGGGGTTAGGGTTGGGGCGTTAGGGTTAGGGGAAGTGTCAGGGGTAGGGGTAGGGTTAGAGTTAGGGGCTTGGCTTGGTGTTCGTGTCGGGAAGGGGACAAGGCTAGTTTATTGTTGGCTCGGGGTTCGGGTCAGGGTTAGCGGTTAGGCTTAGGGCTGGGGTTAGGTTTGCGGCAAATGGTTTACCGGTTAGCAGGCAGGGTAGCCGGCCATTATTCAGGGCTTTCGGCATGGTAGTAAAGGTGCGCTGAGCTGCAGAACACAGCCGCTGGTCCACGGGATATGTACAGCACAGGGGAACCTGTGAACCAGTTAGCAGACAGGCAGCCGACCGGTAATTATAGCCTCCCGCCGGGTAATAGAGGCGCAGTCAGCTGCAGAACACACCAGCAGGTCCAAGGACTAAGTACAGAATGAGGACACGGGCAGCCGGTCAGCAGGCAGGGCTGCCGGCCGGTAATTACAGCCTCCCGCCCGGTCATAGGGGTGCAGTTAGCTGCAGAACACACCAGCAGGTCCAAGGACTAAGTACAGAATGAGGACACGGGCAGCCGGTCAGCAGGCAGGGATGCCGGCCTGCCATAGGGGTGCAGTTAGCTGCAGAACACACCAGCAGGTCCAAGGACTAAGGACAGAATGGGGACACGGGCAGCCGGTTAGCAGGCTGGGCTGCCGGCCGGTATTTACAGCCTCCCGCCCGGTCATAGGGGTGCAGTTAGCTGCAGAACACACCAGCAGGTCCACGGACTAAGTACCGAATGGGGACACGGGCAGCCGGTTAGCAGGCAAGGCTGCCGGCCGGTAATTATAGCCTCCCGCCCGGTCATAGGTGTGCAGTTAACTGCGGAACACACCAGCAGGTCCAGGGACTCAGTACCAAACGGGGAATCGGTTAAGCGGTTACCTGGCAGGGCAGCCGACCAGTAATCATAGCCTCCCGCCCGGTCGTAGGGGTGCAGTTAGCTGCAGAACACACCAGCAGGTCCAGGGAATGTGTGCAGGACGGGGAAATGCTTAACGGGTTAGCAGGCCGGGCAGCCGGCCGGTAGTTGGAGCCGCCCGCCCGGTCGTACGGGAGCCGTCATCAGCCGGCATCCCGAGCAGCTGAAAAGTCTAAGCGCAGAATGGGGGACATGGTGAACCAGTCAGCCAGCGGGCAGGGAAGGGTCGAAACGGCCTAAAATACCGGGCCGGCGGGCCAAGATGGCTGCCGGGGGGCGTATTCAGGGCCCCCACGTGAGGGGCCGGGGCTGGGGGCCGAGCCGGGCAAGCGCGGTTGAGAAACAGCCGAGTCCGAGCAGGGGGAAATCATTAACCGGTGATCGGGTTCGACCCCCCCCGGTGGCCGAGGCGGGGAGGGTCGACCCGGGGAAAGGTTGGGTGTTCGGTGTCCCTCAGGGCGGTCCCGAGCGCGTCCTAAAATAATCCGGGCTCCTGGGCCCTTTTTTGAAAAAGAACCGGTCGGGGAGCGGGTGCAATCCGGAAGGCCTGGCGGGGCTTCGGTGCCTCTTCCTCGGTATGACTACCGGAGGGTCGTCGGCCTGAATGACGGTTGCATTTGCTGGCTGTGGAGGTTGGCGGGCTATCTGCAGAATAGGAGGAGGTGGCAAATCGAGAATGGGTCGACTTCGCCAAGTGCCTTCTCGAGCCTCCAGGTCTGCAGGGACCGACCCAGGCTGCCGCCAAACCGACCGGGAGGCCCCGCCGTCGGCCATTTTTGGTCATTTTCGGCATTTTTCGCCTCTTTCGGCCGGTCAAGAAAAGCGGC